>OU015491.1:95366537-95579037 GCA_907164885.2 Dolomedes plantarius | reverse complement strand
TGCCCGGTCGTCCACGAAAAGGGTAAGTGTTCGACCGTTAACAAGTAACCCTAATTTAATTACGAATTATTTCTCCCACACTTATTCTAAGGGTATGATAAACAAAAAAATTGTGTCTTGTAAGCACGTGACAACTCTTCCAATGTGCAACAACAATCAGAAACATTCTGATAGTGGCGATGAGTACTTTGTTAGTTATTATCCAAAAATGTATGGATTTAAATATAAAAAATGTCAGAATAATAGATGCAAGCTATGCCCACAAGCTGATCCACGTCAGATAGATAGTTAATAATAAAAAATTCAAGGTATTTTGCAAGTCTTATAATTGCATATATATTATCGAATGTACGGTTTGTAAATTAAAGTATATTGGACAGACTAAAAATACATTAAATAAACGTATAAATCTACATAGAAGTCAGGTTTTTAATATTAAGGATAAATCTGTATCTCACGAAATTGAACATTTTGGTAAACATGGTGTGGAAAATATGAAGGTATCTATAATAGACATAGTGGGTAGTCTGTCTATGAGACTTTGGTGGGAAAACCACCACATAGCTCAATTCAACACCGTATATCCGTATGGCTTAAATACAAGAATTTATGATCATATTACCAGTTACGATACAATTTCTGATTGCTATACTCCTAGTATTAGGGATACATATGGTACTAACAATAAGGTAACTAAACGTAAACAAAGAGGTGGACGAAAGAAAAGCTATAATTGGAATAATTATTTAATTGATTTAATGGATTTCAGCAAAGTAATTAAAGAAAGTAATATTATTCCATACAATTGGATAAAAAACTTAATTTATGGTACCAGAAAGAAATGGCTACTGAAACTTTGGCTATATTGCCGTAATAAGGAATTTACGTCGTTATTTGAAAGGGATTCAATTATTCCTCTTACTTTCTTAGATTTGATAAAATCAAGATGTCACTTTTATAATATTGAATTAACTGACAAAGAAACATCTAACGTTTATAAATTAAACTATTGTAATATTACGTATTCAAATAAAGTATTTGACGATATTCCATTTAATAAATTTTTTAATGATAAGGACTTTAATTTTCCAATAAACGGTATAAAAATTAGTGTGAGTTTTAAGTACAATTTACCTGTTGGACGAAATGTTTTTAACTATAATGAAGTTTCTAAGAATTTGTCGTCGGTAGATTATAAACGGTGCATCTGTTCGGAAAATGATAGGTATTACGATATACATCACAAACATAACATAACAGGAGATCTTGATATCGTTAAGAATATAGCTTTAAAAAATTTACTACTCTGCGGTACTAAATATCGTATTGAAAAGTACTATTTTGTATTGGAAAGCGTTAAAAAGGAACTTGATGAATTTATATATAGAATGGCTGTTAAATATAGCTGTCCATTAACTGCTTTTGATGAATGGCGTTTCAAAGTTAATAATGCAATATCTCATTGTTATAGGCCTGAATTACAAAATGCACAAAATTGCGGACTGTTAGGTAAATTAAAAACTGCAATAAGTGAATTAAAAGACCAGTTTGTCTAATTAGTCTAATTAGTCATAAGTCTAAATATTTAAAAAAATTATTATATGATGCATTGTTTATAGGTGTAGTGAATATATGGGATGGCTGCAATGTTTTAGTGAATTGACAAATAGTTTTGAAATAATTTAACCCAGGTTTTTAATGTACGTTGTTCCAGTTCCTTTATTTTTTTATTTCATCGCTCCTTGCTTTGTTTTGACTTTACGTCAGGTTGCAGATGAAGAATGACTTCCGGGAGTGTTACCTAGGTACAAACATGTTTAACCGGAGTGTTGGGGGTCACAACTCCCCCCGGTCATTTATTTTCTTCATCTTTCAGGTTGATGAATTGTGCTGGTGTTGTCAGGTTTAATAATGTTTTTATTTAATATATATATATATATATATATATATATATATATATATATATATATATATATATATATATATATATATATATATATATATATATATATATACAGTGGCGCACCCAAGGGGGTGGGCAAGGTCCCCCCCCCAAGAAATAGAAATTGCATTATGAATATTGATTTTGCATTATAAATACTTTTATCCGTTCATCTTGTCTCTCCTAAGAGAAAATGCCGGGTGCCACTTTTTCCCAGTAGGGAGTTTTCATGACTTAAACATGGAATCAACTTGAAGGAAAAGCAGAGTTTTTGTTTCTTTTTCAATGATAGCCGTCTGCTTATCTCTTTCTCTTCAAACTCCGCCCATATCCTTTTTTTTGTACATTGTCTCGTAAAAGAAGTTCATTTATGACATTCATCCGGATTATGATGAAATGTTATTAGTACTTGGAGCATATACATCAACTTTGCATCCAACTTCCTCTTTCATATCATTTAACGGATGTCATAAAAGTATCCGGGTAAGAAAATATAAATAAATAAAACTTGGTGTAAATATATTTATTGAGTGTGACTGCATTACACAGTGGGAATTTGGAATCCGGTATCGCGCTATTAATAATGTGCAAAATAAGACTTATAAATCTTATTTTGCACATTACTGAATATTTCAGCAATGTGCAAAATAAGATTTATAAGTCTTATTTCAGAGAAAATTATTTCAGGTAGTCTCCTATAACGAAACTACCGCGGGTTATTACGCAGGATTACTTATCGTTTGCGGGCCGTGGCGGCCTTGTGGTAGAGCGTGATGATTTTCAGTGCTGAGGGTGCTCGGATCGAATCCTGGCGAGGCGCCACTAAAATGCCTCCTTTTGTCTCGTCCCATCATAGGGGGCAATGCTGGTCCGCCTATATGGCGCCCCCATAATAAAAGGGCCAGCAAAACTGAGGTGAATTATAGGCGATTGTCTTCGAAACAAGTGCCTCCGCATTGAAAAAAAAAATAAATAAATGAACTTATCGTTTGCTTACCTTTTTTTAACGCATTTTGGTAATTTTCTGTTTAACTGTTTACTGCTACTAGATTTGGCGCTCTACCAAAATTATAACTCGCGCCGCAGGACAATTTTTTCTCCTCTGAGAACCGTCATTAAGGAACGTAATCCTACGCTAAAACATGTTTTCCTCCACTGTGCCAATGTAAAATGTTAACGCAGGAACTGTATCTGTGAAGAACACCTGAGAAAATGAGAGCCTTTTCAAAAAAGGATTAAATCAAAAAAAATAATGGAAAATGAATTTGTTTTTTATTTATTTCCATAAAGGAGGAAATGTGTAGGTGGAAGGTTGATCTTACAGGAAAAATACGTCTCAATCCCTCAATTCACAGCATTTATGTTAAATTACAATGTTAATTTTTATTTTAATTTCGGTAGAGTAACGAGAGCTTTAAGCCTAAACTCAAGAAATTCATAACACTTTCTACCACTATATATATATATATATATATATATATATATATATATATATATATATATAAGAAACTTTTCCGATATATGGACCTCTAGCGGCTGTTCCGTTCAACCGATCGAAATGAGATTTCAGATCTAGTTATTCAGAGGTATGAACTCGGGAGTCTGTGAACGGCAACCAAGTGTCTCTCACTGTTACGGTTATAGGTACAGAAACTCGAAATTTTCAGATGGCGACCCCCATTTTTTCCCCATCGCAAAATGATCAGCGCATGCGAAAACCCTTAAGAGCGTTGGAATGGTACGTGTATCACAAAAAACGGACACGTTATGCACGCACGAACAAAAACACGATCAGAGAGATTTTTTATCGATTTTCTACGCTGAATATTTGGTGAACGGCGTTCTGTGATTGGTTTCTAGTCTGTCATATGCAAATTTCCTCCTCGATCGTGTCTTTATTGGCCGTACGCAGAGCTGTTTTTTGTGCGTGCATAACGCGTCCGTTTTTTGTGATACACGTACCGTTCCAGCGCTTTTTGGGGTTTTCGCATTCGCTGACCCTTTTGCAACGAGAAAAAGGGGCCGTTGCCATTTGAAAATTTCGAGTTTCTATACCTATAACCATAACCATGACCGTCATTTTGTTACCGTTCTCAGAATCCCGAGCGCATACCTCTGAATAACTATTTATGAAATCTCATCTCGAAAGGTTGAATGGAACAGCCGCTAGAGGTCCAAATATCGGCAAAGTTTCTTTATGATCACCCGGTATATATATATATATATATATATATATATATATATATATATATATGTTTATATATATATATATATATATGTTTATATATATATATATATATATATATATAAATATATATATTTATATATATATATATATATATATATATATAAACATATATATATATATATATATATATATATATATATATATATATATATATATATATATATATATATATAATTTATAAATCAATAAATAACGATATTCCCTTAAAGTTAATACGATATAAATACAGGATAAAACGAACTTTTTATATAACATGTTTTTAATTTTTGTGTTGAATCATATAAACTTGACAATTCTATGTATTAATAAATACTTTTTAAAAAATTTTTGATGAATTATCCCATCAACTTGAAAGAAAATGATCAAATGCGTAATAAAGAGGTATCAAATACAGAGGCTGTTCGCACATTTTTTAGACGATTATGGTAAGCGGTAATAAAAAATCGTTTGCTGCAAAAGAAATAATTGTCCGTACTTAAGCTAGTTGCCTTGATTCTTCTGCTTGGGTGATTACTCGATCGAGGCAACCCGACACTGTTCCATCAGGGCTATACGGGAATATACAGAGGCTGTTCGCACATTTTTAGACGATTTTGGTAAGCGGTAATAAAAAATTGTTTGCTGCAAAAAAATAATTGCAATTGTACTATGTTTTTAAAAGTCAAAATTATCGTCTCCGGCTTGAAAGTTTTGTTTTTATTCAAAATGGCGTTTTTAACAAAGCAGTGGTTCGAAGGCTACATTTATGCTCTTTCCGAAGAGAAATATGCATATTCCGTTATCCAAAAACGATGTGAGAGTCATGGTTTTGTGATATCTAAAGCGTCGATAGGTAATATCGTCAACAAGAAAGAAGAAAAACGTCAAATTGGAGCCTCAAGTGGGACAAAAATTCCAAAGCAGTATCCAAGCAAAAAACGGACATCTTCGACTATTGCAAAGGTACGTTGTTTAATGTTAAAAGAAAATCCCTCTAGTCTAAGGACAGTTGCAAAATCATTAAAATGCTCGGTGTCCACTGTAAACAAAATGATAAACGTTGATTTAAATCTTAAGAAAGCGAAAAAACGCAATGTGCATCGTCTTCTTCCAAATCATATAGCTGAACGCAGGACACGCTGCAGAATTCTATATGAGAAACACTTATCCAAAGAAAAATGGAAAACAATTGTCACAATAGATGAATAATGGGTGTATTTAAATGATTGCAACAAAAAAAGAGCCATTTATTATCATAAAAGGGGAGAAAAAAATTTAAGTACATGGTTCAAAGAATCGAAAGAAAGTTTTTCCAAGGGATTCATGATTGTTGCTGGTTTTTCTCATAATGGCAAGTTAAAAATAAAGAGAGTGGAAAAAAATGTCAAGATTAACTCCAAATGCTATCAGGAACATATTTTATCGCCAATTTTTCTGAATGAAATGCCATCGCTTTACTCACAGTGCCATCAATCTGTAACACTCCATCAGGACAAAGCTAGCAGTCACACATCAAAATCGACTGTAAATTTCCTAAAAGAAATGGAACAAAAAACTGGTATCAAGGCCATACCCTTCACTGATATCCCTACTAAATCTTCCGATGGATTTTTGTGCTTTCGGACTTTTAAAATCTGCATTATCCAAACGTCGTCCCAAAACCCTTACAGGACTCTGGAAAGCTGTTCAGGAGGAATGGGATAGAATACCTCTTCTGACACTTCAAAAGGCATTATTATCCTGGAAATTGCGGTGTCGAAAGATAGTTCAGAATAAGGGATGTCAAATAGAACATTTAAAACACATGAATTTTATGTAATTTAGTTTTGTGAATACAATATACATCGTCTAAAAAATGTGTGAACAGCCTCTGTACTTAATCACTTGGGTTTAACTTTTCTTTCCGTCCCTGCTGCACCATTCTACAAAACAAAATTAACTGAAAATGAATTCAATTCTGTTTAAAGATGGCTAAAAGTATCAAAAGAATGCAATGTCATCGTGTTCTGAGCTGTCCTAAAAGTTTCAAATGTCTAGCTAGTCGGGTAGTTAGATAAAAATCGATTGCAAGATTTGTACTGGACAAACACACAAACAAACAAACAAGATAGCGAGTTCATAAAAACATGTTAAAAAGCAAGGAATATGGTTCAATAAATCTATTCCGAACTGATTTCAGATTCAGAAGGATTTTGTTAAATGCGTGTCACATGAAAAAAGTAGCATATGATGTAAACACGAATGATTATTTCAAAATTAATTGCTATCCTAATGACCTTTTATTAATAAAGATTCATTTTACAATCACTTATCAAAAATATGTTTTTTTTCGTTTTCCAGTTAACTCTGTTTGTGAAGATCCGCCTGACATCAATTTCGCTTCAGTAATAGAAACAAGTGATGCCACGTATTCCATTGGTACAACTGTAACTTATGGTTGTCAATTCGGATACGTTGCTTCCGGTAAAAGCAGAAATATAAGGTGCATAAGTTCTGGTGGCAATGCAGAATGGACAGAGCAGCAGTTCTCGTGTATGCGTAAGTAATCAAACAGAAGTAATTAAAAAAAATTCTGTATTTTATATCGTATTTGCAGTAAAAATTAACTGAAACATCTTCCCATTTAGTTAATGTGGAACAATTTGCACTTCCAAGTTTTGTTGCACAGCTATTGCTTCTTTCATTCGGTATTTCGTTTGCAACGGAAACGAGTTAAAAATCCTCTATATATTTTCCATAAAAATTGAAAAATCACATACTTTCAGCTTTAATCGGCTTTTGTGCTAGAACTTATCTATCTGAAAAGCTACTGTTTACATAACTTCATAAAATAATTATACAACAGTTAAAATCTATGCTCCACACTTGATATCTTACAGCAATGAACGTTCAAAAAAGACCGACTCTTACTTTGAAGAACTGCGAAATAAATTGTTTGTAAATTTACTCATCAGTTAGACGACCTGCAGAATTTCGATTCTTACAATGATTTCGTAAATTTAACGCGCTTAATATTAAAAAATGTAATTAGGTAGTGACTGTAAAATTTATACTATTGCACTTTAACACATTTTTCTCCAGTTTAACTTCACCATGCATGTCATTCATATGAATCTATGATATGCGACAGTGAGAAATGCTCACTCATTCATAGACATCACGTTATGCAGTGGAACACTGTAAAAGATAATTTATCCATTCCTTCACATAATAGTAGATTTCTTTCTAATCTCGTCTTCAAGTTAAGTTGCATCAGTGATCAGCATCAGGGAAATCAGTGATCAGCAATAAAAGCACAGGTTTTGAATTTAGCTGACTAAAGGTAAAAAACAGCAGAATTAATCAGGTACAGAATAATTGACTGTAAAAAATCTTACATAAATAACTGGAATATGTCAAGTCCTATCTTATGTACTTGAAATACTTTGCGCAACATATTACGTTTTGATTACAAGTAATAAATCAATGATCAGCTATAAAGGCATAGATTTTTAAAAATGCTAATCAGGTAGTAAAAGATAGAAGATATTATGAGTTACATAATTACTGATTGTAAAAGTCTTACGCAAGTCCTCGAATTCTTCTGTGAAGCATATTCCGTTCATATTACGTGCAAAAAATCAGTAATCAGCAGTGCAAGCATACCTATTAAAACAAGGTTGGTCGATATCGTGATTATCGTCTTTTGACACACGAAGACTGATTGGGCAGAGAACCTGTAGTTTAAAGATGAATCCAAACAGCTACAAATATCCATGCCAACACAATGGGTCTCGAACCCACATACTTTAGGATCAATTGCCAGCGTAAGCCATCCGACCATCATTTACATCAGCTAACATAAAAAAAGGTAAAGTAAAAGGTAAAAAACGGCAGAATACATAATTTTTATATTTCTTTATTGTAATGATCTTGTACAAGTAACTAAAAATATTATTAGTATTTATTTTAAAATACATCACGTTTAGTATGTATTAATTAATACAATAAATCAATAATCCTTAGTAAATTCGTAAGTGTGCAAAAAAATAAACGAAAGGGAAAAATTAGCAAGATGTATGTTGTTGTTTATGCCACTTGACCGTCATCAACATCAGATCAAGTTCCGAAGGCTATGGACGATGAAGGTGCGGCTCTTGTTTTGACTGGCACCACAAGGGTCAGAGTCCGACTTGACCAAAGTACCAGTCCCGTAATTTTGAAAGTGACGAGACCAGAGTGAAAGACCAGACTCAAGTGACGAGACCAGAACACTTGACCCCGCAACTCCAGAGGTAATTTTGAGAACTTGGAGGGCATTGCAGCCAAGACAGTTTTTACGTGGACCAGTCGCCATTAGTGTACACGGCAGTGGATTTGTCAGTGAGGAGCAGTGACTTTCTGATCACTAGTCCGTTGTTCTTTCAAACTGGGTCAATGCAGGATATATTAGTTAAAAAATTATTTTTTTTATGAAGACGGTGTTAAATAACTGGAAAGTGTTCTTGCAATCTGCAGCGAAACATATTTGGTATAGATTAATTGTCATTAAACATAAAATTTTGCTGACAATGCTCAATGTCTTAATATATAGCTCAATCCTGTGGAGATCCTGGGTTTGTCACAAATGGCCAACGCGTTGGATCGCTTTTCACTTTCCCAAACTCCGTGAAGTATCATTGCGATACAGGTTACAATTTGCGTGGATTAGCGACGCGCTACTGCCAAACAAGTGGAACGTGGAGTGGAAGACTACCAGTATGTGAAGGCAAGTATATCTTTAAAGTTCTTTTTCGTTTAAATTATTATTCTATTTGTTGAACTACGTGTAGTAAAGTTTGTAGTCGTATTTTATAAATTTCAATCTACCAGAAAACACCGCAAGCAAGAGGTAACTCTTAGCTTAGAACAAACACGGTATTCTCGAAACGAGAATTATTCCTGTTTATGTCACATTGATTTTAAACTTCCAATTCGCCGAGTTGACACACGGATTAAAAGACAAGGTTCATGCCCTTCAAGAAGGAAACCACGTGGCCATGAATGCGCTGAGATTCAATTTTATGAAAACTGAATTAAGTGTATGACGGGTGTCTAACTGCTAGAGACTTTTCTGGCAGTCTTGACACGACAGTTGTGTCTTGACTTACGAGTTTAATTCTTTCCGTGACCGAGCTCATAACTCCAATTACTCATATGTCATATCCATTTCCCCCATTGAAATGAATAGAAATGACATTAATTCGTTCCGCCCCCCCCCCACCAAACCCCCCTGCAATTCTTGGAACGAAGTTCTTTTACGCGGCTTACAGTAGAGTAAACTGGCAGGAATCGTCACGTAAAGAAAAAGCGTTAAGCCCCCTTCATAAGAGCTTTTTCTCAAGGACGTGTGTATATATGTGTATGTGTGATATGAGGAGAACGGCCGCCGGTCATTACAAAGAAGAATGCCGCAACCCCACATCACAGTCAACTCTGTAGGCACTGGATTACTGGAATGGTAGTCTGAAAGAAATGTCGTCGACACAAGATTTCTCAAACTACATATTTATTAAAATCGCCGACCGCTCCGTCGGTATGAATGCAGCAAGAGGAAGTACAGGAGTCCGTCATATTTCTGGACGTCAACACTTATATAACTTCAATCCATCACGCGATTAAAGGGTGTGTCTTAATAGTTGATTGGTTTAAAGTTGTTGTTGATGTGCAGAACTGATTTAAATTTGTACTGACGCCGCGCCGCGTCTCTTTTCGATAAAAAGACAGCCATCTTTAATGATATTGCCTGGGGTGACCAAAGATTGTAACAATGGGATTTTTACATAAGTTTTACTGGGACGACCATATTGGAATTTGGAATTATTTTTCGGAATTTAACACGAATGCCCAAAGGGAATTAAATAACTTAAGAGATTAAAAAGAGGTATGTAATTTTGGATACTAAATTGAAGAATTAATAGTTTTTAAATGTTAAGGGTGTTGAATTAAGAAATTACTAGTTTTTTAATATTATATATATATATATATATATATTAAAATTTTTTATTTTAATAAATAAATAAAGAGAGAGAGAGAGAGAGAGAGAGTTGGTTGGTTGGTTGGTTGGTTGGTTGAATAAAAGAGGGCTGCGCTTTTTGGCGTGGCAAAAATACACTAATATAATCAATAGAAATCTACATATTATATCACGTTTAGAGTTGAAAAAATAACGTAAGGAACTTCCTTCCTGACGGGGGTCCCCCGACCGCAGGTTTTTTTTGTTACGTGTTTTTAAATGAGAAAGATTTACTTATAAATAGCGAATATTGCATAAAAACACAATACAATAGAATGTATAGCAGTAAACTTTTTTATTAAGTATAATGCACAGTATTTACCTTGAGGATCAGACGACTTGAGATGCTGATGGAGATGGAAGAGAAAGGCTGAACTGAATAACTGAAACTTATTCACTGATTTTTGCCCATTTCACCACGCTTTCCTCACTTTCATCTGCAAGGGTTTTTGATAAATTTTTTTCCAAAGAGGTCTTTTTCATACCCCCTTTCAAAACATTTCTGAAGGGAGAGGTTGGACGCTGTTCGGTTTTGGAGGGCGACTCAAGTTTAACAGAGGAATATGCCCGGGTGATAATTGTTGAGGGTTAATCTATCGGTTTAAGGTTGGAAAGTAGTCTTAGAAGAATATGTATATAACTGTATAATAATTGTACATAAAGGTTGCAAATATTATGTGATTTTCATGTGCTCATTGGACGAGAACGTTACATGGCATATATATTACTTTGGAATAAGATGATTCACAATAATACGTTGAAGCGAAAAACGTGATAGGCAGTTGACATTTTTGTACAGTTTTGTATTTTTTAAGCATAATTTTCAAATTTACGTTTACGAAGTCACCAACCTGATAATGAGTGTGAAGTGCTTCGGGCTGCGCATAAAAGCTTAGTGGGCAACAGTTTGAGTATCCCTACGTTAATCCCTCTTTCTGGCATTGTAGGAGAACAGATCCGTACAAAAATTACAAATGTGCCGTTAAGAAGATAATCTTCCTTTCCCCCGAATTCCAATTTAAAGGTATTTGCCCTAAAAGGTTAGAGGGATATTTCACACGTTTTTCAAGAATCGTTAGTGTACGTTCCCAAGATAGTTCCTTTAAAAAAAGGTATATAATTTAAAAAAAGGAAATGCACCAGAGATATGACCTGTAGATAATGAAATGGTACTTTGTATAAGATAGAGAATAAAAATATTTTTTGATATAACACACACACACACATATATATATATATGTGTGTGTGTGTGTATGTATTTGTTTTGTTTATTTATTGTTAGAAAGTTTATCATAACATTATTGTTCACTCATAAGCGCATAAATTTTTAGTTTAGGTCGTGACGCGGGGTAGATCTGAGTTAATCTGAGAGATTTAATTTAATTAAAGGTTTACTTCATACGTTACGCACTTTTTTCCAACTTCGTCATAGGTTTTAAATTTTGTTTACTTCAATAGTTTTTACCTTTAAAAAATATTTCTCACAGCTTCGGGTTGTTAAGATTGTAACTCCAATGAAATTCAAAAATAAAATCTGCAAACCTCTATCGGCTTCATATTATACCCTTTGTTACTGTAATAAATTAATGTATTTTGGAAAAAAATCAGCAAGACATAGAAGCAAAAACCTTTCAGATGTGACGTTAAAACTCGAGTAAATAGTTATTTTATAATTACTACAAAAGAAAAATCATTTACATCTGAATGATTCAGTCAAAGCATGTTAAATATGACTAATTGTAACATTTCGCTCGTTTTTCTTCCTCCCTCCCCCTAGCAACCATCACCCCCAGCGGTGATGCTATTTTGTTTTTGCATCGTCAAGCACTTGCATGCACATTTATATTTGTGTTGAATTCTGTCGGAGCACATACTGTTACGTGTACTCCCATGACCAGTCACAGAGACACTTGCAAATAAGTTGAAGTAAGTGTTATCAAGTAATCTACAAGTGAAGAATGTAAGAATGTCGAAACCAGGATTTAACAGGCGTAAGCCATAATCTTCGGATTCCCTGATTCGAGCATAACCGTCAGTTCAGTGAGTACGGCTGTTAAAGTATTTTTTAAGATTAAAGGGGAATACGTTTATCTTTTCTATTGATCTCAAGTTAAAATAGTTTCGGTGTATTGGTTGCATTAGAATTATTATTTTCTATAACTAAAGTTTTCAACCTTCATGTTATACAGCGTTATTTATTTCTCACCAATCACAATATTGTACATCTGAGCTTTGTCATAAATAGGTTTTAAGAATGTAGTTTTAAAAATATCAAAGAAAATAAAATTTCCTATAAATTCCCAGATAAGTACAATGTTTGTGCCCTAGATGGGAAAAATTGTTTTGTTTATTTGCAATCGATACGTGTTGGGTTTTTTTTCATCGGAAGTGAAATTATGGAAAGTTTCTTTGCAGCACTGACATTACCTTGTATCAATACGAGGAATGAATGTCATAATATAACGGCCGTACTGAAATACATAAGTGTTTTAGGTAAATTTTGAATTTTTATTTGCATCATGCAAATAAAAATTCTTGAACAATTCAAAATTTCGTATTTAATATTATGAAAATCTAAAATTTGAATCATGTTGAGTTTTTGAGATACCTTCTGAAACGATAGCTCTGTATGTGTAAATTAATAGAACAGATTTTAAAATAATAAGAATTCAGGAATAATTTTTCATTGATAGAAATTTTTTAACTCCAATATTTTTAAAATCGGAGTTGAATTGTAATGCCTACTTACGAACATTTTGCCTTTTTCAGTTGTTACTTGTGATCCCCCAAAAAATCCCGAGAACGGCCATGTAACTGCCTCATCCTATGAATACGGTTCTGAATTGAACTACAAATGTGATAAAGGATTCAGTCTCAGTACTGATGAGGTTGTCTACTGTACCGAAGATGGGAGTTGGAGCAGGTCTGACATAACATGCATTGGTAAGGAAGGCATTATGAAAGTCTTATTTATTAAAATTTATGGGGAATTTACATTTATTTTTTTCATGCGTTGACTGCCACTAGAAATTTAAGGGAAATCTCATTAGACTACGTCTGGTATGCGCGATCACAACAATGCAATACAAAAATGTGTAAGAATACTATCAAAGATCGTTTTCCTGTTAAGGTACCTAATACGCCTAATTCAGTAATAGGAGTAACCGTGTAACTCCTAAGGCTGGCATGGTTTCCAGATGTAAAGACTGTCGGGAATAAACTAAAATCAAAGGCTATTTGTACTTTAAAGGTAAATATGATAGTATGAACCATTCAGATCTGATGGAAAATCTTTTGCCACAACCCTCAGAAATGATTAATAGGGTGCCGTAAACTTGGTGCACAACTTCATCTTCGAGTTTGAGTTGTGAATGATTGTAACTCGGTTTTTAAAAAAATAGCGACTAACAAGAACAGGCAAATCTGACGAGCCAAATAGCTATTGGCTAAGGAAATATTTGGGCAGTCTGCAAGTAAAAAAGAAACATTACGAAGTCATCATCACCATGCTGCAGTCAGAATATTGTCCATATAATTGCGACCCATTATACTAAGCTCAGGATCAGTGTTTTTCCGGCAGAGCGCTTTACCATTCCCCATTTTTCGGAAACCCTATTAAGCAATGTGAATCGAAGATATGAGACTACAATATAAAATATACCGATAGGAAAACAGAAGCATATTACTTATTGAGATTTATTTTGGTATATAATACTCATTTTAAAATGAAATATTTTAAACTCTTCCAATATAAAACGATAATGATCACTTTATAAAAATTTAATAATGTGAATCCTCATGAGATCATATTTGCTTCATTTTCCGATTTTTCGTGGTACGAAACATAACTTTCGAACAATAATTCCAAAGATATAAATTCGAATAACAAAAAAAAAAGAAAATCTTTCATTTTGAGGAAATCAAATGTCCCGAGTTTTCTCTGTAAAAACTATTATGTATGGTACTTATCGCATGAGTATTCTTGTTAATCTTAGTACTTTATTATTTTACATGCATTTTATAGAAACTGTTTGTGGAATTCCCGAAAGACCAGAGAATGGGTACGTGAGGATTCAAAGCACCGATGAGAGGCCCCGAGCGGGAACTCTCGCCATCTTCTCCTGTGAGGGTGATAGGGTCGCTTCTGGACCTACAACTTCCAAATGTCTTGACATTGGAGAATGGACATTTCCCCCTCCAAAATGCTTAGGTAAGTTATTTCACTAGAATTATATTCAGGACAATTTAATATTCCAATTAATAATGAATTATATCAAGTAATGTTTCATCGGAAGTTTTCAGTCCGTTTTAGTTTTTACCGACCAGTACACACTACGGTGTCTTAACTATTTAGACATTTACAGCAGTTAACATATAAATAATAAGTGTCTATATACTTACGTTTCGTTAAAGTACCACATACTTCTGCTCTTACTTATTTGGAGTCTTATTCCATAAGGAAATCTTTTATCCAAAATACCTGGTGATCTCTCCCGGTCCATGAATGGTACTTTAGTGTCTGCCTTGGTAGAGCTCTTATATTCAAGGAAGACAGAGATGAGCAGACTGCAATCTCTAGGTTTGCAAGAGGCCACTTGAGGTGCCTCAAATTTATCGACAAAATAAAACTTTTCCCCACTTGTGAAAATTGTAATAATGAGCAGGCCATTCCTGGTCACCTCCTACCTCGATTAAATTTATTTTGGGAGGACTTTATTACCGATCCTCGCCTATTAGTAGACCTAATGAGGATATACGGGCTCATGGACCTGGTCTAGCTCCTCTGGGCCAGGAGGGATGAGAAACAATAACAACAACATAACATCCTTTCGGGGATTTTAAAGCAACTAAAATACTTTAATTTTTTTTCTGCACAGACAATACAAAATTAGAAAATCAGATGCCTTCAGATCGCTGCAAGGATGCCATGATACTCAAGTCAGAAGGAAGAACTTTTAGTTTTAGATGTTGGGGTTGTTGAGCAACTCAGTGCTCAGTCACAAGTGGTTAACGGCTGGAAAAGCCCCTTCTACGTCTCACATGAAAGTCAAAATACTAAATGCTAATATTCTTGTCCCAAGTGTGATAAAATTACGTTTAAATGCAGTGGTCTCTATTTTGTGACGCAGTTGGTAAAAAAAGAGAAGCCTTAGAATAGGATGAAAAAATCGTAATGTATAATCGATTTGTTTTACTTATTATAGTTGGCATTGCAATATTTTTGGAATATTTAATTTCATCTGGATATTATACATACAAAGCTCCCGCAGTGTAGATATTTGTTGAAGTAAGATAAAATGATGAATATGTATATATAAATATATGCTATGGTAAAACATGCTATGGTATGACATTTTGAGTTTGATGTAATTTTTCTCTTTTCTTGCATTTGTATTTGTTTGAATTACATTTCTCCCCCTTCTTTTAACCCGCGAGAACGCGCGTCGGGCCTGTAAGACCCGACCGCAAAATGGAATGACCATTAAAACACCTCTGTCAGAAATCAACAATTCCTTGTGTAGCTGCCCCTTTGGTCACATTCTTTCAGATTCTGGAATTTCAAGCATTTTTCTACCCCCCTTCTGGTCGAAAACTGGTTTCTTGGGTCTCACAGTCCCGGTGCGCGCGCTGGTGTTATAGGTTTGTCGCAACACCATAGTGGATTTATTTGCTGTCATGTGGCAATATTTGAATTTCGAAGAAGAGACAAAGAACTTACGGGCTATGTTGGCCAAAGTTTCAACGGATGAGGATCCTTTAGCTGAAGAATCTGAAGAAATAGATGACAATGAACAACATAGTGATCAATCGTCATCTGACGATTTCAGTGTTGAAGAAGATTCCCCCGAAGAATATTTCATTTGTAAAGACGGGCTCACAAAATGGAATAAGCAAAAATTACAACAAAACGTAAGAGCCCCATCAAGCAATATTATCACCAAGCTTCCAGGATATGTTCGTATAGCCAAAACTCTGTCTTCTCCACTAGATTATTGGCAGATATTAGTTGATGATACAATTTTGCGCAACGTTGTAAAATGCACAAGTAGCTACGCTGATAGCATAGCCAGTAATTTTCAAAGAGATCGCGATGCTAAAAAAACTACTCTGGCTAAAATCAAAGATAGAAAATCAAAAACCATTTGTGCCAAATGTGAAAAAAATGTCTGCAACAGACATGTTTTTACTGTATGTAAATTATGCTAATAAATGGTAAGTCAGTATTTTCTTCTGAAACTCTTGTCAAAAATTTTATTATTTTTATTTATTTTCATTTGTAATGTTTAAAACCTAAGTAAAATCCACTTTTAATGATAAAAAGTGCAAAATTGATTGACCGGGCCCCTTCGACCCGACGCGCGTCCTCGCGTCAGTGTTGTCTGCACGCGTCCTGGCGGATTAAGAGAGCTGTAATTTTGCCCAACTCTAGTTCAGTGTTGCCACACTTATCAAACTGTAATGGTCACAAATGCAGTCATATTCATGAGTAAAGAACATTGATGTGGATCTCTGCACATTGTGGCTTACTTGGAAATGAGAAATGCCGTTTGGCCATGAAGGGTGCAGAAGTTTAGAAGAAACCGAACAGGCCCTTAACTTACCATTCCTCTGAGCTTTTTATAAAAGTTTCTTCTAAATGGAAGTCTATTGAATCCTCTAGAGAAAAGCATTTAGTTACAGGAAGTGATGATTCTTCCTTGTTCCCGACTTACCGCGTTTTACTGCAGTCGCTTATTTTCAGACTTCTGACAAGTCGTTTTGACCTACTCATCTTTTTTCGATTGGACAGATTAACTCCCCTAATTGCGTCGTGCGTGACTTTGGACAACCAATTATGGCTATACATGTCTACGGCTTTTGACGTGTTCCCTGTACTTTTAGATTTTAATTCCCATGTCTTAATGTGTTAGAGAGCCAGAGGTCTAAGGGCCTAATTGCCAAATGACCGGCATTTGAAACACTTTTCTTTGCATGTGCACCTTTGTTACCCCTGATCTCCTGATATTGATGTTTTTCTTGCGCACTCCCTAAGAGACAGGGGGATATTTGGCACATTCTCTACTGGCGAACCCATGAGAGGTCACCCCTGGGGGGGGGGGAGGGACTTGGTCTAAATTGTGCTGCCAGCGTATTCAATGGTAGGTATTCAATCCCGGAAGACCTAGTTGCTATGTCAGGCCCTGTCTGTTGCAAAGGAAATTGGTAATTGTTCATCAGAAAGTAAAAACCGATTTCTGGTATACAACTGCGAAAGACCCTTCTTTGTTTCCAAGTGACAGAACATTTTCAGTAGCTATTACTACCAATATATTTCACTGATCGCCTTCTTCCCTGCCCACATCTGGTATTCTTAGCTTCAAAATACTGGTTACTCGACGATAATGCATAGTTTTTTAAATTTACCCTCTTAGACTGGCGAGTATGGCGTAATTTCCGATAAATTTTATTAAGGATATACAATTTATCATATTTAACACCATGAACTGGCGAGTGAACACAATCCCCGGTAAATGAGATTAATTTGAGATATAAGAAATAAATTTACCGCATTTACCCGTATAAAACATTGGTGATCATACATAATAACCAACGATTATGTGTAATCCCCAGATTAATCACTTTTACTGTATCATACCTAAAAATATGTTACGATCAATGCGATTAATCGGTTGTTATTAAAAATAACCGGATATTATTAATGCTGACCAAATAAACCAGTAAAAGTTAATAATTTATGAGAATTTATCACATGAAACGGTTGTCATTTATAATTACGAATGAAGTTTGGTCAATGAAATAATTTAGACTGATGATGGGAAGAGAAAACAAAATGTTTCGGTGATGTTGAAGAGGAAGATTTTGAAGAAAACAAGAAAGACTCTCCTTTTGCACTAGATGAAGTCTCAGAAAATATTCAAGAAGCTCGACGCTCTGTTAAACAGTCACTAAATAAGCGAGCGGAAAAAAAAGATACGGCTTTCGAAGATGGGGGACTGCCTACGTTGAAATGGCTGTTTTGGTGCAAATTTCGAACTAATTTTTATTTCTTTATTTAAAAGGCCAATCTTTTAGGATTCTGAAACTGCTTTACTTTTATTCTTGCTATCATTGGATGAGAACTTATGGTCAATTTTATAAACAGAAAGCCATGTTAAAAGACCGAAAGTAGCATATTTAAATGCATTTTCTGGAAAACTAATTTTTCAGTTACTTTTGTAAACAAGAAAGCTAATAATTAAAACGTTTTCAATATATTTCAATGCAATTTTTCAAAAGTGTTTTACATATTTGTAATTATACTTTGAGCTAAAAACTAAGCGATGTGTGTTAATTTAATCCTTCTACGGGTACCTGTACTTTACAAAAGTAACTTTTTTTTATAAAAATCTGTTTTTTTTTCACTTTTTTTGGTATATTTCAGAGATGTTTTGAAATATTGTAAAACTTTTCAATCAGATCACAGGTAATTGTTCCAGTAGTATATAGTATAAGGGAAATTAAAATATATTTAGTTGAATTGAGCGTAGGGCATCTGGCGTAAGCCCTAAATTGACCTAAAAATTCATAAAAAGTCCCCTATATTTTAAAATGTTATGAAATATTTACCAAAATAATATTTGTTTTCATGATTTTATATCCCCCTTGAACTAAAAATATATTCCTTTAATCAGTACTGTAGGTTTTTGAAAAAACGTGCTCCTAACGTAGGCAGTCCGAGTGGGAACGTAGGAGAAACCGTGCGGATAAGAATACCAGAGGTAGATAGGGGTAAGGCTCCTAGCTGGAATATTTTAGCTGTTGTAAGGTCTAAGGAAAATGGAAACATTTATAAACTTGGTACAAAAAGGGCCTTTTAAACCAACTTTACACAAGGAATAATTTTGCTGTTTGCAAGGAAGCTTTCATTTTTCCTTCAGTCAATGAAGTTCCAGTGAATGAAATAACTCAAAGAGAATGTACTCGTAAGAATTCCAAATTAGGTGGTCAAGGATTTCAATATTGCTATTGTAGATGCAATTGTTACTCAAGTCGATGCAAATGGAAAATATCAAAAACCCTGTGTAACGCCAAATGCCAGAATAGCTCTTCCTGCCAAAATAAATAATTTGTTAAAAATGCTATAATATTATATTTGTAATGTAGTTTGTTTCCAATTTTTTATTTGTTATAAAAGTAATAATATTGTATTTGTAATGTAATTTTTTTATTTAAAAAATAATGAATGTATCTTATAAATTACAAGAATCATTATTATAAAAAAAGTTTTAAGTTGAACAATATCTTTGTTAACTAAACTGTTAATGTATGTAATTTCATGAACTTTCTTGATCTTCGTTATTGAGACGGGGTTTCAATAAATTATCCTTAATAAATCACAATGACCAAACTTCTCTTGTAATTATTAATATCTACCGGTAAATGGGATAAATATGCATTATTTAACACATATACCAAAAGGCATGGCTAGTATTAATAATATTAACCAGATTTTTTACTTTGTGTCCGGCGATGTACTGAGTATGTGGTCATAATAATTTGGCCACTCAGAGCATAAATGAAAATATTTGTTACAGTTGACGTTACTTTTACCAAAATACATTAGACTTTTTAGGACTTCCATATTTGTCTCTATCCACTTAGCATTCTTTAAGTGGATATAATTTTACTTATTAGATGCATTGTTTATATGATATCAAAAATGAATTAATGCCAAACTTTTAAGCCCTTCAATTTAGACATCTTTCATGTACTCTTTGTTTTTTAGAACCGTGCAGTATTCAACATGTCTCTAATGGAGCAATCGGGAGATACGCGCGGGAAAAATACGGACTTCGTAAAGTTTTTACACAGGTAAAAAAATTTCCCTTGTCCTTCGAAATTTGCGAAATAATTTTGGAATCGTTAACGATGTCGTTACGTCATTGAGACTAGTGTAAGTTAATGATTCTAAGAAGGATTAGTGATAAATAAAACCATGAAAAATTATTTAATTCATAGTCTGCAGTTTTACAAAATGATTTTTTAGAAAACTATCTCAATCTATTTCCAAAGCATTGACTTTCTTAAACATCGCACATACAATTTTCAACGGTAAATGATAACATAGTTTGAAAAACTAGCGAAGTTTAGTATTCCAGTGTGTTTTTATCCCTAGGATATATGTGCAAATTTTCTGGGAATAGTCGATGAGGAATATGTGATGTGACGAATATGCTCACCCACTTTTTCCACGCTCTGTATCTGTTAAATTGTTAAAAGTTCTTTTTAATATTGAAACTTTGATGCATATCCAGTACAACTTGTAAGGATCCATTGGTTGACCTCCTTTCTCAATCAATATACTGAATTTTCAATAAGTATGCAGAAAGCAGGCAAACGTTACACTGCTGGCCACCCAAATTGCAACACCAAGAAAGACAAGAGATATCACAACAAAATTTATTTTGTAGATAACATATTGACCAAGTATCAAATGATTAAATTTATAGACTTCTGTGAAGTGTGGTTCCTGCCAAAATCAGTAGCCAGAGTAGCCGTCATTGTTGGAGATCACCGCTGCCACACGCCTCGGCATTGATTCAAAGAGACTTTGGATGAGTTCTTGGGGTACAGCAGACCAAGCAGCTTCCACACGTTGCCAAAGTTGATCTGCTGTGGCAGCTGGGGATGGAATCTGGGTCAATCGTAGAGCAACCATGCACCACATGTTTTCTATCGGCGAAAGATTCGGAGAGAGAGGCGGCCAGGGAAGCAATTCAATCTGGCGATTGACGAAGAACCATTGGACAATGCGTGCTACGTGTGGTCGCGCATTATCCTGTTTAAATATGGCTGTGGGTAAGCCCTGAAGGTAAGGAAGGACAACTGGCTCCAACACCTCGGAGATGTAGCGCTGGCTGTTTTTAAAGTACCGGCAATGCGTACTAGAGGTGTGCGAGAGTGATATCCAATACCGCCCCATACCATAATACCCGGTGCAGGACCAGTGTGGCGGTGCATAACGCAGCTGTTCAGCATCCTCTCTTCACGGTGTCTCCAGACTCGAATGCGACCATCGTGGTGTTGCAGACAGAAGCTTGACTCGTCAGTAAAGACAATTTCATTCCATTCTGCCGTCCACATCCTTGTGTCATCGCACCATTGGCGGCGGAGACGTCTGTGGTTCTGCGTCAAGGGTCGACAAAGCAATGGACGTCTTGCGGACAGACCACTCTGCTGTAAACGGCGTCGAATGGTACGCGCAGACACTGGATGATGCGTTACAGACTGCATGTGCTGTGCTATGGTTCGTGATGTGACTGAGCGATCCGTCACTGCCATGCGCACAATTTGCCTGTCATCACGTGAAGTGGTGCGCTGAGGTGGATGCGATCGATCACGCCGGTCCGTCGTACCCTCCTGCATCCAACGATCACATATCCGCATTACAGTTGTTTGGTTTCGTCCAACACGACTACCGATTTCCCTGAAAGATAATCCACAATCTCGGTAGGCCACTATCCTTCCTCTGTCGAACTCGGATACTTGATCAAAAGATGATCGCTGTTTTCGACGTGCATAATTGATCGTTTTTTTGAAAACACCACAAGAAAAACACAATTGCCGAACTTGAAATCGTCAAAATCTCGAAGCCTTAAATAGCGCTTTGAAGTGGCGCCACAGGCGCGCGTGATGTGCGTCTGCGCTGAAATTCTAATCATTTGCATATCTCACCTCCGCTAATGCATGTTGTAAATTTCATGTTATTTGCATGTTTCCTTCAGGGTGTTGCATTTACAGTGGCCAGCAGTGTATTTTTCACTCTGTTCTGTAAATTCGTAACTCTTTGACTGCAGTATGTTCTGTTGAATTTCCCTGTTCGGTCTTTGTATAATCTCGCTAAAGACCAAAACAGTTTTATGTTACCGGATAAATCGCATTTCTCTCGTCATATGACGTGTTTGGAGTATCGAACTCGTCGAATATATTTAATTCTAAAAAAGTAACACTGGTAAAAGTTGGTAGACGGTTGTAAATCTTTTCTTGAGTCGAAGATTGTTCTTGTGTCATATGTACATCTGTTATTTAGATTCGGTATAACGCGAGAATCGAAGACAATGAAGAGTTGTACCTCCGCTGCTCTAAAGGGTTCGAAGTGGCCGGGTATGGAAATAAGGAGAAGAAAGTTTCCTGCAATAAAGGAATATGGTCTCTTGAGCTTGTCTGCGTGCCTGGTGAGTACTTTTTAAGCAAATTACTTGCAATCTTTAAAAAAGGATTTACTTCAAAAAATATTTATCACTGGAAATTCAGGGTCCAAAAAATATTGTCAGGGTTTCCTTACCTCATAACTTTTGTTTTAGTAAGAGCACGAAAAATATTATTACATATTCATTAACTTCAATTCAAAAAGTTTTTTAATAACACAAACTAAGTTAAGTAATTTCCACATAGCAACCTTTCGCGACAGGGAACCCATCGATGATGAAAATTATCTTCAGAAATAGTTTTTCAGTGATGAATCCACTTTTCACATATCTGGGAAGGTGAATAGACATAACTGTCAAATATGGGGCTCAGAGAACCCTCACAGATATCTAGAGCTGGTAAGAGATAGCCCGAAGGTTAATGTTGGTGTGCTTTATCCTACACTGAAGTTATCAGGTCTTTTCTCTTTATCAAGACAACAGTAAAGTGTGTCAGTAGCCAGGACATGTTACAGTTGTATGTAGTGCCCAAGATGCAATGCCGTCAGCCCCATGTGATATTTCAACAAGATAGTGCACCAATACATTGGGGAATAATTGTACGTGAGTTTTTGGACATGACCTTTCCCAACAGATGGTGTGGACGAGATGGACCAATTCCATGGCCTCCGAGATCACCATATAACACACCACTAGTTTCTTTGTAGGGTATGTCAAGGACACTGTCTACAAAACCCCTGTGCTCTCACTGCATGAACTCAAGCGCAGAATCGCTGCTGCGATCCTAAGTGTTACACCGTAAATTCTGAAGAATACTTGGCGAGAACTTGAGTTCCATCTCGATGTGTTACGTGCCAAGAAAGGCTGCCTTGTGGAAACTATTTAACTTTGTGCTCATAATTCATTAATTTGTTTATTTATAATTTTGTTTGTGTTTTTAAAAAACTTTCTGAGTGGTACTTTATGAATATGTAATAATATTTTTCGTCATGTTCTTTAATCAAAAGTTATGAGGTGAGGCAACCCCGACAATAATTTATGCACACCTTCCATGTTGAGGTGGCATGCAATCTATTTAAATGTATTTCAACTAGCACTTGAAATTCATTGATGAGATAGCACTAACGGGTTATTGATTTTCCTACAGAGAACATAGTGAGAAAGCTACAATTACACGGTCTTCTTTTTCTTTTTTTTTAATCACCGCGTGATTTCCATAAATGAGTAAAATAAACTGAAAATTCAGTGTCATTGATGAAAATGAGAAATCTCTCTCAAAGAAATTCTGATTTTTGGTGAAATTGGCGGTTAAGTAATCCGGCGTGCACTACAAAAACTAAATTGAATTGGGGTGTATGTTTAGAACCATGTTTTTATTTGCGTGATGATAAAATTTACACATCTCTAGCAATATATTGTTACGCATTCCGAATTCGGGTGCGGCGATTGAATGGACTTTGAATAAGAAAGAATAAAAACAAAGTTACAGATCGCCAGAAACTGACTACAGTGCCTCTAACAAGTTCATAGGAGAACGGAAAAACTCAACACAAAAGACGCCGCACGAAGTCGATCTTATCACGGTATATATCTCAGCAATTCTTCGATGAAAATGTCACAGCTGACAGTGGCGCTTTTGACGAACTCGGAGCACAGTCAAAACTGAGCACTGGAATCTGAATGGAGGCTGTAATTATAGCTTCTCGAGGGTCTGGGGATTTCCACAATGTTCCAAGAAATCCCAGGCTAATAAAAATCGCCAAGTTAGACGCCGTCGCCAAATTTGGCGATATCTCGCCAAAATTAGTCACCAAAACATCGCCAACAAGCCAATATCTTGCTAATTTGGCAAGATACCATAGAAACCCTATATTGAATGCATGGTACTGCAGAAATTTAGCTCACACGATTATTTACATGGAACAAACGATAATAATGCATTATTTTACAAGCAAAAAAAAAAAACAATTTTAACAGTAATTTAAGCTAAAGACATGCATTATTTTACAAAATTCATAATAATATAAAATATTTAATTGAATTGACAGTTGATCCCTTGTTGTTTTAAAATGTAAAATAACAAGGGTATTTTACATTTTAAAACAACAATACTTATATTGAAATTTCCTTACTTCTCCGTATGGTGAATCATTTTATGATGAATCATATATTTGTCATTTAGATAATGCACTAACAAAAGGAATTTGAAATTTGGAATTATAACATTTGATCAAAACTTAAGTTTGGTGTCTGCTTACAGACGCATCCATAAGAGATTTTAATCATTTGCTCTCTCAGCCTTAATTTCCAGTATTACTTGTTCCAAACAAAAATATGAGTGTAACTGTAAGCGATTACGTGGAATCTCAGCAAAAGAACCTGGATGATGGTTTTGTAATTACTCACATGTCAGCAGTGCATTATAAAGAGTTAGAACGCCAAGGCAGAATAGAGAGACAAAAAATAATCCCAGAAAATATTTTATATTAACGTTAAAAAATTAGATTTTGAGAAATTACGAAATAACTTTGAAAGGGGGGGGGGTTATTTTAAATTTCTTTCTCAAAATATTTTAATATCAAATGATATTGAAGTTTTTGTTACAACGTACGATAAAAGAAAGTTCCGAAAAGGGCACTTACATTGTAACGTTTAATGACGCCGAATGGATTAACCGCTGCAAACATTATCCGAGAATATTAATAAGAGTTCTCGTCTCTTATTCATATTAAACAAATAAAGGAGCATCCTGACTCTCACGAAATACTAATTTTACAAAATCTACACGAACGAATACACACACACATGAAACATAACAGAAACTATAGAATTTAAAAAAACTCTACTATTGCCAGTTTCCTGAAAAAAAAGAGTACTCTAAATTGCAACCACGCCCCCTCTCGGCCGCTCAGAATCGTAACAGTTTTTGTGAAAGTTAAATTTTTTCCGAAGTAGCACTCACATCAACGCTACCAGTGAAAATAATTTTTGTTGTTTGCCTGTATCATTACCATAATTTTATTAACTTGCTTTCTTGTTTGTGTGTTTGTCCTTTACAAATCTTGCAATCGATTTTTAACTAACTTCCCGACTAGCTAGACATTTGAAAGTTTTACAATAGCTCAGAACACGATGACAATGCATTTTTTAAATACTTTTAGCCATCTTTAAGCATAATTAAATTAAGTTTCAGTTACTTTCATTTAATTTTGTTTTGTAGACTGGTGCAGCCATCTATTGGTCGGAACGGGAACGAAAAGTTAAATGCAAGTTAACTTCCAATTAACTTCATTTTCTTTCAAGTGGATGGGATAATTCATGAAAAAATTTAAAAACGTATTTATTAATACATAGAATTGTCAAGTTTATATGGTTCAACAGAAAATTTAAAAATATGGTATATAAAAAGGTTATTTTATTTTGTATTTATTATTACATCTTTCATCTGTAAGGAGCTAATAACGAGATACATAGAGGTGATTCTCGGGCAATGTAACAGCTTCCATCCATTTACTGTTGTCACCCTTATGCGAAGAGTTTTTCATCACTGTTGAATTATCATATTTAAAATTCAATTAAAAATCGAAATTTTAAGATAGAGATTTTAAGATTAGATCGAAATTTTAAGATAAGACTTGAAATGAGGTTTATATGAATAAGAAAGCTTTCAGCTTTCAGATGATGTAAATATTTTTTTTGTAAGATAAAAACTCTAGGAGCATCGATATTACATCCAAATGTGGGACGATATTTCTTGAAAAACTGTGTTTCATTTTTTGATGAAAATATTAGTCTGTTTTAAAGTTTATATGATTCAACATAAAATTTAAAAACATGGTATATAAAAAGTTCTTTTTATCTTGTAATTATTTCTCATATTTTTGTAAAGGAATTTTAATCAGTTGTATTTTCCTTTTCTAGCTTCTTGCCGTTTGAAACTGCCATATGCTGCCAATTCAGAAGTAGTGGATCAAAGTACTGAACATGGTGGCACTGTCTCGTATCGCTGTTTATCAAACTACAAAAAAATGAAATTAGAAACTGTGTTTTGTGACCACGGAGAGTGGAAGGGTGACCCACCTACGTGTAAAAGCAGTAAGATTCACATGCAGCTGTTAATTATTCAGTTACAATAAACGTGCAATAACATTCCAATAAACTTATCCCAATAGTTTATATAATGACAAACTTTGCTTTCCACTGCCAAATGGCCAGTTCATTGCCTTTCTTTAAATTCCAGAAATAAATCTATTACCAACATAGGGAAATAATTTATATGTTGAAATGGTACGAATCGTCTAAAATTTTTATGGTTAGATATTTAGTTCTAGAAAGTTAAAACTAGACTTTGCAAAGGAACCAATGGATTCTAAAGTTTGCGGAATTTCGTAACTTATAAAAATAGCTCCGAACACAGATTTGAGAAAATATACTTTTTACGTTATTTCATTGATCGATGTTCTTATTATCTGTGAATATCATACGAGAGTCATTTCAAAAGTAATGCACACTAAATTAGTTCTTTTATACCTAATTCATGCCTGACAATTTCTCTCTACAGTCCTTCTATATAGTACCCCTGCTTCTCAATAACTCAGTCCCAACATCTAGGAAAATTTTCTATTCCTTGCAGCATGCTACTTTTCTTGTGTCCTTCAATGACTCGGGTAACGGCCGAAGTAATCTCTTCTATGGTTAGAAACGTTAACTGCGCAAATATTCTTTCAGCTTGGAAAAAGGTGGACTCATGTCCGGATTGTATGCTGGATTAGACAACACTTCCCAATTGCATTTCACTAGGAAATAGGTCACAACCTTTACCACTTGTGGCCGTGCGTTATCATGCAAGATGAGCAGCCCATCACGAAGCACTTCAAAACGGCTCTTTCGACTCAATTTTTGCCTCCATCCACAATAATACGCTGCAGGCACACTTGTACCACGTGGAACTTTATCAGTCATGAGGATTTCTCACTGGTCATAAGCAAAGATCATCATGTTCTTCGCTTTTGATTGGGGTCGACGAAATTGTTTGGGTCACGGAGAAGATAGAGACTAGACGAGACAAAAATTGCTGTCTTTAAACATCAAATCGTTGTTTCAACAACAGTGCAATGTCCAGGCGTTTCTGGCTTTGTTCAGATGTCAAGCAGTGAGGAACCAACCGAGCACAAACATTCAATCTTGATGTATGATTTTTTGATCTTCTACACTCACAGTACTAGAGAAACCTGCAGACTCCATTTGATAAATTTGTCACTTCAAAACAAAACACATTAGAAAACTTTCAGACACACATGAATATTTCTCTAGTCTTCAACTGCAAATGGCAAAAAAAAAATTCTGATTGTATTAACCAGTGCGAAATGGCGGCATCTTGTGCATTACTTTTGAAATGACCCTTGTATTTCTAACGGAAGAATGTTATATAAATTATTGCATTATAAAGGACTATATTCAGAAGATGAGATTCCTTTCGTCACCGTCATGATTTAGTGGTTTGGGTGCTGGCTTCGATGTCCAGGGCTCGAGGGACATTAAAGTTGCCGATTTTAATAATTTTAGTACACGAAAGTGTACACATGATCCATTTTATTTTTCATACCTTAAAATTTAGGATTCATTTTTATCTAGAATATGGTTTCTAAATCCTCTGTAATCATTTAGAAGTTTCCTTTAAATCCTTTATAGAGAGGAATCATCGCAAAACTCAAAATTAAAAAAAAAATGCGATTAGCTAAAATATTACAATTTATTAACTCCCCGGGGTCACTGACATTTTAATATTGCTAAAAACTTAATATTAAAATACACCGATCTTATATCAAGCTTATCTTGCTATTTGCTAACCATCGGTAACAAAGGACCCCAATTCCCACTGTCCATCCTGTTGCCTATGTTTGTCCAGTACTTTTGTCATTAGAAGATTTTGTGTATACTTATTCGTAACTTAAAAAATCATTTAGGATTATGAGGTTGATGCACGGGGCCTATAGAATCTGTTAAAGCTGTTACTTCTAAGTATAACATTTTCCCTGGCATTATTTTCAACAGACATTTTCATGTCAAATGTCTCTCCTTGCAAATTAAGCTAACTGAACCAAACTTACAGCAAAATGCTCTGTGGATAAGCTAACATCTGCTGGCCTGTTAAAAGGATCAAAAGTTTTCTACAGAGATGGTGAAGTGTTCCAAGTAAACTGTGACTACCGTCACCGATTGGCCGAAGGAAGCAGTGGTCAAATAAGATGTGAAGAAGGTACATGGAATGAAGATTTACCTCCATGTGTACCAGGTTAGTTACTAAATTGAAGTGAAAAGTTTATTTAAAGGGGAGACCTAACTACTCTTTTTCAGTTTCTCATTAATGCAAGTAGTATTTGTATTTTTAAATTTTATTTTTAAAAATCTTTACTTAAAAGTACTCGTCCGGGAGACCAAAAAATTGGGAGATAAAAGGGAGGCATAGTTAAAAAAGGGGATTTAAAAAGGAGACCTAACTACTCTATTTCAGTTTCTCATTAATGCAAGTAGTTTTTGTATTTCTTTTTAAAAATTTTTGTTTTTAAAATCGTTTACTTAAAAGTACTTGCCCGGAGCAAATTATTTTATATTGCAATTTTTAAAAATTTATTTTAAAAAATGCAAATTTTCTCCTGCACAATATAATTATATTAACATTTATTATGCCCATTTATTTAATTTTATTTGTAGATTTTGCGAGCATCTTTTTTTAAAAAATTATTCTGCATAATTTTTCATATAATTACCATGCTTAGCAGTCTTCAAGATCCTTACCTTACAGTGAAAATCGTCAAATACTCTAACATAATAGTACTAATTTTAGAACGTAATACTCTGATAATAAAGAAATTTTAATCTGCTGTAATATCACTTCTCAGACATGCGGTCTTTATTGAAATGCATAAAATGATCTCAATACACACAAAGATTATGATTTTAATTTACGTATAACGTGCTCTACCATGTATGCATATACTCTCAAATAAAGTTATTAAATCGAGTTCCTTTATGGGAAAAGAAGAAAAAAGAAAGAATACTCAAAACAAAATCCACACTGACAGCATAAACCACCATTCATAAATTTAAATGGTGCGGTAAAAAAAGTTTATTTTTACATTGTTCGTCTCTTTACGTTCCTACCACAAACCCTTCGTATACAGAGACTAAAATACTCAATAAAGTGTGAAGGAAGTTTTCAGAGTAGAAAATCACTAAATGTGATAAATGTATTGTTTAAATATTTAAGATCAAACAAAATGAAAAATCTATTACTATGAGGCTTATCATTGATTAAATATTATATTTTTAAATATAAATAATTACATAATTCTGTAGTCAATAAATATTACAAGCATTCGTATAAATGTCTCTATTTTTTATTCCTTACGACATAAATTGTGTAATTTACGTAATACCGTTGGTTGAATAATTTAATATTTATTTCAGTTTGCAACTGTGACTAACTATGAAATAAAATCTTTTTCACATTTTATTTTCAGAAACTAAAAGGAAAATATTAAGAGTTGCATCCTAATAATATACTTGATTTCAGGAAAATCACAACGGAATTTTTATTGCCTTTCCTCTACTCTATATATTAGGAAAATATGCCAAATGCTATGTAGGATTGTATCTAACGAATTTTTCCCATAATGGTAGAAAAATACGTAAAATAGAACCAGAAGTTTTGAAGATAATGTAATGCAATGCAGCACAAGGAAATTATTAAATTTATATTAATTTACCAGAAATAAATGTATCACCAACATAGAAGGAAAGGGTGCTTTATTGGAACGGAACAAAACAAGCTGCAGTTTATAATGCACTTTTGAAACAAGTTTTCTTAAAAGAGTCTTTCATAACATTCGTCTCTTCCAAGTGGCATAAAATGTTGCAAACTATCATCTCTTCCAAGAGACATAAAATGTTGTGAACTATCATCTCTTCCAAAAGACTTAATCGAATTGTAATGCACTTTTGAAACAAGTTTTCTTAAAAGAGTCTTTCATAACATTCGTCTCTTCCAAGTGACATAAAATGTTGCTAACTATCGCCTCTATAAAATAGTTCTATTTCGGCGCATTTTATGTCATCAGGCGTATTTCACCATATTGAAACCTTGTTTCCCTCCCTGATGATATCGGTGAAATACACTGAAACTTTCCAAATTTCGTTCAGTGTACACCATAACATTTTGACCTTTACGAACAAAAAATAAAAATGAGAAGAAACATTAGTTTCCTTTGACACTTACTACATTTGCGTAAGGAGAAATTACATAATATGATGATCAGTTTTACACACTTTAGCTGTATACGTTTTCAGTAATGAATAATCACATTATTCTTTGTGTACAGCTGACTGTTTGTTTCGTCCACCGTCGACTGAACACGGATATGTGACAAATCCGTCTAAAACGGCCCACGCCTCAGTTGCGATTTACGCTTGCGAGGATCCCTACGTTCCGGTTGGAGGTTCTCTTGTGCAGTGTACTTTTGGACAGTGGAATGGTGAACCTCCACGATGTCAAGATAGTAAGTAAACTCGTTCGAGCTCATCTTTCTTAGCTCTATTATTAAGTAGTAATATTAGTTTTCACGGGTTTGACCTCGAAGGTGTGGCGTGTGACGGTGAAAGTTAGTGGGAAATTAGTAATTTTTTTTATTTATATTTTAATATTTATCTTTTAATAAGTCAATGATTTTCTGAATATAATCAATTTGTACATTTCATTGCATTGTGATTCCCCAAATGAAGGAAACAACTCTGGTTTTATATGACCAATTAATTTATTGATTAACATAAATGATATAATATAATACATTCCTACAAAACAGGTCATACTTCATCTACACATACATTTAATTCATTCACTACCAGATCCTTACTCGAATTAAGTCATTATACGAATTATCATTTATTTTTTGCTAACTACCATTATATGATTGCTTCACTACCGCGCTCTATATTATTAAGTTAATGAAGGCTACGCTACGAGAAGCAATGACGGTATAATATGCAGAGGAAATAAAGGGACCGTACCTTTACAGATGATAATTGGCTCGTCGTTGTGGACATCGGGCACGGCGCTATAACGGCCTCTTTTCATTCACACCTCACTGGTGCTGGATACGTCTACGGTGGAGTACGGGGCTCCTTTAGTCAAACTATGCGCACGGTATTGGGCAATGGGGCGCAGTCGTCTTACAGCTCTGCTGGCATCAGTCACGGCTTAAATCATCATCAGGCGCACATCGTACTTTTTACTAGCCGGGTGGCTGCTACTTCTGATTCTGACTTCTACTCTCTCAGTGTCCTGTCTGTCTTTTTGCTTCCTCATATTATTTCATGTTATTTTTCTCTAATTTCTGCCGGCTCCGCCTCTTCTCCATTCCATTGGCCATATTATTATTATAGGTCATCACAATTCGTCCCTGTCTGCCTTTTCTGCATCCCCTTTCACCAATCCGCAATGAGGGCGGGATTTATAAAATTCTCCTTTTTTTTCCCATGCACTTTTTCTCATGCTCCGACATCCTGAAACACGTGTTCTGTTTTATAGCCCTCATATATTTTCAGTTTCCTTTCTTTTTTTCTTCTCTTCGTTACCATTCATTCTACAGCACTTTTATCTTTTAGTTTTATCTTTAGCAGTTTAGATTTACTGTCAGCCATTTGCTTCTTAGACCTGCTTCTCTCTTACACTTCGCAATTATGTTACTTTGTCCGTATTTCTCGATTTTGCTGCCCCTGGCCGTGACATTATTGTCATATCCCTATGACATTCACCCCCTCTCTCTCAAAAAAAGCTTGACGTCTCTCTTCCTCCTCTCATCATGTCTTACTTCAATCGTCGGCTTTCGTTCATGGCATCGTTGTACCTGATTTCTAATTATCTCGTATTGATTGTGTCGCAAATTTAACCTATTTCTTTGATCGTAATAATTATATTGAGCGAAATCCCTATTTCCTCTGCCATATTTTTGTCTATCATTTTTACTAATTTGTCGATAATCGTGATAATCATTTGCCGCCATTATGGTACCAATATAAGCCGTGTTAGTTTCAATTGTTGGAAAATTTTGTTGCGTTAAATCCTGTATATCATCTGAATTCTCAATATTCGCTTGTTTTGATTTATTATAATAATTAGCCTGCCGTTTATGCCCTTTTGCCCGCTTTTGTGGTCTATTTTCACCATCTCTACTTTCTTTAAATTGTTTAAATAAGCCGCACTCCTTAACATCGTGTTCATCCTGCTCACATAAATCGCATAATTTTATTTGTGTAACCTTCGTTATTGTATCTAATTTTTCCCTTAATCTCTCATTTTCGCAGTTTATTATGTCAATATCTTGTTGCGCCGCTATCAATTGTGAATGTAAATCTGTATTTTCGGATACTAATTTTTGCAATTCTAACTGCTGTTCGTTTTGATTGTCTGTGACTTCCGCCAATTCATTTTTTAACGTCTGTATCATCGATTTTAATTTTAGTATTTCATTTGCTTGCTCTTCGATTATCGAACGGTTTATTACCATTTCATTGTCCTCAATCTCCATAAATAAAAGACCTTCTAATTCGCATGCTTTCTGTACGACTTCGGTAAAATTTTGTATATTTAACATTAGGAGTTCACGTCTAATATCCTTATGTATTACTTGTAAAAACTTAGCTAGTTTAATTTTATTTCCTAATTCATTTTGTGAATTTTCAAGACCCAAATATTCGATCGTGGCTTTCTCAATGCGTAGAGCTAAGTCTCTAATATTTTCACCGGGCGTGTGTGTAATATCGTCTAATGCTCTAAGTTGTTGCATCGGCGACAGTGTAATTTTAAAATTATCCATTATCAACTTTTCGATCTCCTCTGTACTCTCAGAATCTCTAAGTTTTATGTGATTAATTGCGCAATCGGCGATTTTCCCTTTAAATTTGCATTTAATTAATATGGCTAACTGCCTATCAGTCCAATTTGCTATCTCGGCAATCTCCCGCGCAAATTTAAATTTCCAACTAATATTATCATTTTCAATCTCTCCAATCACTGGTAACAAATGTATATACTCCGCGTTGGCTAAACCACCCTTTTGCTCGCTAGGTGCTTCAATTTGAAAATGTGAGTCATCGTTTCTAATCTTCTTATTTCGTCTGCGTTTCCCCATGTTTATTCAAAAATTGCAGTTAATTTTAATGGTTTATTTTCGCGATTACCTCACAACTTTTTAAATTTCCTATCATGCGCTTTCCACTCTGTCTTACTCACTCTTAACAATGCCCCGTTGCAATTTTTATTTTGCGGACTTATTCTTATCTAACATTACCGCAGTATCACTAATATTTTTGTTTTGCTACAAACTTAACACCCTACAATATATTATGTCATAACTACCGTTTCTTTCCCTCATATCATTATATTCTTACACACACTTTATGACTTTCCTACCTAATATTTCAACAATGCAATTTATTATTCAAATCATAGTAATCATTCCTACCTTCTATACTCATAACATTTAAATACTCATATCAATCCAAACATCAAAAATTTTATCTTTCATTAAAATTTTAGTGATTCTAAACTCATTTCGCGCATCTAATTATCGATAATCCTCTTTTATTTAAATTACCTCTACCTCAATTTTTTATGGAATTATCTTATTTTAATTTGTCCAATTTACGATGTCTTTGCAACACATTCGCGACACAATTCTACCTATCTCTGAATTTATCATCACAATCAATTTCACACGCTTAATATAACTGATAATTCGTTTACACATTCTAATTCAATTTTTAAAAAATTCAATATCATCAAATACACTCAATATTAACTCAAACTATCAAATATTAACTCAAATATTACCAAATATTCAATACCACATTTGAAATCACTCAAATTATCTCTTTAAATTCAATACCTCTTTAAATTCAACAAATCAATTCATCAATTCAACCAGAGTTACCGCAATAACCCAGGTTCGAATCCTGGTCACGGCACCAAATGTGACGGTGAAAGTTAGTGGGAAATTAGTAATTTTTTTTATTTATATTTTAATATTTATCTTTTAATAAGTCAATGATTTTCTGAATATAATTAATTTGTACATTTCATTGCATTGTGATTCCCCAAATGAAGGAAACAACTCTGGTTTTATATGACCAATTAATTTATTGATTAACATAAATGATATAATATAATACATTCCTACAAAACAGGTCATACTTCATCTACACATACATTTAATTCATTCACTACCAGATCCTTACTCGAATTAAGTCATTATACGAATTATCATTTATTTTTTGCTAACTACCATTATATGATTACTTCACTACCGCGCTCTATATTATTAAGTTAATGAAGGCTACGCTACGAGAAGCAATGACGGTATAATATGCAGAGGAAATAAAGGGACCGTACCTTTACAGATGATAATTGGCTCGTCGTTGTGGACATCGGGCACGGCGCTATAACGGGCTCTTTTCATTCACACCTCACTGGTGCTGGATACGTCTACGGTGGAGTACGGGGCTCCTTTAGTCAAACTATGCGCACGGCATTGGGCAATGGGGCGCAGTCGTCTTACAGCACTGATGGCATCAGTCATGGCTTAAATCATCATCAGACGCACATCGTACTTTTTACTAGCTGGGTGGCTGCTACTTCTGATTCTGACTTCTACTCTCTCAGTGTCCTGTCTGTCTTTTTGCTTCCTCATATTATTTCATATTATTTTTCTCTAATTTCTGCCGACTCCGCCTCTTCTCCATTCCATTGGCCATATTATTATTATAGGTCATCACAATTCGTCCCTGTCTGCCTTTTCTGCATCCCCTTTCACCAATCCGCAATGAGGGCGGGATTTATAAAATTCTCCTTTTTTTTTTCCCATGCACTTTTTCCCATGCTCCGACATCCTGAAACACGTGTTCTGTTTTATAGCCCTCATATATTTTCAGTTTCCTTTCTTTTTTTCTTCTCTTCGTTACCATTCATTCTACAGCACTTTTATCTTTTAGTTTTATCTTTAGCAGTTTAGATTTACTGTCAGCCATTTGCTTCTTAGACCTTCTTCTCTCTTACACTTCGCAATTATGTTACTTTGTCCGTATTTCTCGATTTTGCTGCCCCTGGCCGTGACATCATTGTCATATCCCTATGACATGGCGTAAGTGAAGATAATCCGTGTCCAATATATAAAAACTACATATTTATTCTTACAAAAAAAAAGGTAATACAACATCAGCTGAAGAACACGCTGAAGGAAAACGAAAAAAAGAACAGGTTGAGCAAGCCGTTCAAGAAAGTGAAAATAGTAAACTGCACAACAGATATATATATATATATAATTTAGCGTCTTTGCACCGTGAACTGATGCGCAGTCAGTTCACGGTGGGACGAAGTTCTGCAGGCTGGAAATTTGCATATGTGTGTTGCCACACGGGAATCAGCAGTAGTGCAGATGTGTGAACGATTTCACCCAGTTAAGAATGGTGTGTAAAAAAGGAACAAATTACAAATGAGTTCTGAAAGATTTAAGTATAGTAAAGAATGGGAAATGTCCTACTCCAGACTATTTTATGGTTATTTATTTATTTATTTATTCATTTTAAACGGCTAAAAGAATAAAGCTTTTTAATTTCGAGTTACCTTTAGTTAAAAATGCAAACCAGTTTATCATATCCGGAATCAAAGAGATGTTATTCTGCTCACAATAGCATTAATAAATAATATTAATAAATTTTCCAAAATGAAAGAAAATTATTTGGTGGTATTTATTTTGAAGGTGAGACAAAATGTCAATGAAGCTAAATCAGGGAAAATTACAAATCTCTAATAAAGTCGGAGGTAAGTCTTGAGAAAATGTATGTAAATTACCCACTACCATCTTTTACTTCTATGTACGATCGCTTCAAATATTACAACTGGAATTTAAACCAAAATGTTTTCTTCTTCTTGGGATTCATTTCTTTTCTTATATTTCATATTATTTTTTCAGGGTTTGATATTTTTTTGAAGCCCAGTGTAAAGGGCTTAAGTCAAAAACAGCGATTTTTAGATATTTGTTAGTATTGATAAAAATAAAAAAAGTTTTGACTGATATAAAAGTACTGGGATAGACTGGTATTTTGACTACTATACAAAATTGATAGACCTAAGCCTTTTATACCAGTCAAAAGATTTTTTTTTATCAATACAAACAAATATCTAAAAATCACTGTTTTTGACTCAAGCCCTTTATACCGGGCTTCAAATATTTATAGTCGCGATCACTTTAATTATGTACAGTTTACGTCGTAGAGTGACACTTATTTCAAATGCCACGGATATTTGGAAAAATTATTAATAATTAAAGGGAGTTTTCTGGGACCTTCTGTAAACTTATTTCTGGACCAGCATTCTTTTCTCCTAAATGACACGACAATCCTATAGATTTGATTAGACTAGCAGGTTCGGAACAACTTCTGTAACCTATTATTATATACGTATTTTCTCAATAATTAAAATTTGAGACGAAATTGCGCTTTGCTCATAAGACGAAAAATAATGGATGAAATATAAAACGCGGGAAATAATTAAACTAACATAGACAAATACTTAGGTGTAACGAGAGTAACAGGTAAAAATGTAATGTAATTCAACCGTATTAATGCTATTTCTACAGTTACAATGATTACTCTCGTAATTAATAAATGATTTGCATATTTTACTACTTTAACTTTAGCTAGATGTTTTCTAAAGAACTTTGAAGACTTGAGATACGTATCCACAAGTACTCCGTTCGTTACACTTTCCGGTGAAAGACCGAATATTATATGCGTTGATGGCTATTCGGCAAAGCAAGATCTACCCATTTGTCGGAACGGAGAATGGGATTCGAAATATCAATCTCTGTGTGAAGAAAGTAAGTAATCCATGATTTTAAATTTTGTCAAAGTGTTTAAAGTAGATAGCGCGTAATGCTTTCACTCGGTAACGAAAATAATCTCTTGAGGTTATTCTCTGCAAAACGTTCGGGTGATTTCTCTTTTCGAACAAAGGTGATAGTAACGAGTAGGGTCTACAATAATGAAGCAAACAAAAAGAGGTGTGAGCTTAAAGGATTTGTTTTAAGAAAACATTTAAAAGAAATATTTTTTAGACTACAGCAATATGAATGAAAGTCGTTAAAATCAATTATGAAAGTAAGTGCACATGACAAGTGCTTTTATATTCCTGTCTTAATAAATTACAATTTCAAATGTAGTTTTACTGAAGTATCAGTGAGGCTAGAAAATTGAAAGATAAGAAATTTAGATGGTTCTTCTCATAATTCAAGCAAAATATAAATTATTTCGGGAAATGAATAATCATCAAATCTTCCGAATTTTCTTATGAAAGCAATGAAATCAGTTGCCAAAAATGTCTAAAATGATACTGAAAAAGAAGTTAATTGATCCGTAAATTATTAAACTCATATGAAAGATAAATTAATAAGGAATTCACCGTATAATGCAAATACCAGGAAACTACGCTACAATAAATGGAGGAAAATATTTTGCAATTTCATCATACACTTAAGCATTATATTTTGTATTATTTTTTACCAAGTGTAGATGAAGTTAAAATCTATTAGATACATTTAGAGTAATTATATTTAGGGAAATTCAATATTGAAATACTCTATTCTAGGGACATGTAAAGAAAAACCTTAATAGAAAACGTGATTTCTCCCTCGGTCAGAAATATAGATGTTACCGTGAAAGACCGAAATCTAGAGAATGTCGGCATTCTCCGGTGAATGTCAACATTCACATAGTCGCTTGGTGTATGTCCGAAATATTTGCTAAATATCCTTATTTCTCACTTACACCGGCAAATGTCGACATTCACCATGCACTGATGGGGAATGTTGAATAAAAATATTTTTGTTACTTTTTAAATCATATTTTATTATTAAAACATATGATATAATATTTCAAAATAGGAGAAAGCTTAAGTAACAGCACATATAATCTTAAAAAGAGCTTAAAACGAACAGTACATTTTAAATGAGAAAAGAAAATAACATCAATAATAAACTTACTTAATTATCTGATTGACGTTATACTATATTATTTATTGCAACAACAGCTGATTTTCAGATAGTATACTGAACAATTCATCATGGCTAACAAAATGCTGTATATTTGTTTCTCCTGGTTTTAATGGTACAATTATCTTCCCTTCATCAATAATTTTGAAAACGCCAAAACGTCTTAATTGCCTGTAATCATAAGGTGTACTGCACTTAGTTTTAGCAGAAATCACTTCAGAAAGTATTCTTGAGTACTTTTCTTGAGAGCTTTTAAAGACTACTTGAGAGCATTTAAAGTACTTTTTAGAGGTTTCTCGTTTCGACATCCACCACAGCATATCTGTGCTTGTCAATATACACCGGTGACAGTCCGAACGTATGAGAATAGAACCAAATATTCGGTCTTTCCCCGACGTATTTGGCATGTGTTGACATTCACCGCTGAATGTCGAAATTCTCCAATTTCTCTCTTTCACGGTAACATAGATATTCTAAATGTACGAAGTGCATCCACAAAGTAAGAACTGATTGGCTGTTAAAAAATTTAGGATGATATTTCTGAAAAAATATTAATATTACCAAAAGTTTAAACGCATATTACATTACTTTTCTACATAGTCGCGATATTTACTGAGGCATTTTTGTGTCTAGGCCGGATATGGGCACGTTAAATCAGAAGACTGGAAGGCTATTCTATGAGGGTCATAGAGGGGGGGATAGGGTACAATCCTCCCTATGTCGCTAAAAATTAAGGTGGCACCTGGATAAATTGGACTCTGAACCTTGGGGTGCCGTTGTGAATCGGAGCTGTACCCCTCAGCCCCCAAACCATGCATTCACATGTTCTGGAATACTCCCAGGCAGGGGGTATAAACAACAACAACAACAACAACAGCATTGAGGCGTTTGTCGTATCGTGAGACAGGCTTTTGTATTTCTTTGTCGAAGAAACTCGCAGCCAACATATTCAGCCAATCTTAGATTAACCGGCCAAAAGTCTCTCCTGGTGGAGAAACAAATGGTAATCACTAGGAGCTAGGTCAGGACTATACGATAGTTTTTCAAAAATTTATTATCAAAACAATACTATCAAAAGAATTCAAGCAATGCACGTGTATGGACGACTGTGTGCGGCCGCGCGTTGTCAAAAGAGAGAAACTTCAACAGACAGTTAGCCACGCTGTAGAATCTGAATTCCTCAGCGCACCTTCTTAGGAAATTCCGCATTTAGATTCAGCATTTATGCTCGTATCTTCATTGCCGTCCCTTACCATTCATGGTCGTACCGCACGAACTTTTTTGCGTTCAAAAACATTATCGGTGACCACACTTCGCATTTTCTACTTTAATGTCCACTTTAAACTAACACAGCAAAGTGTGACAACTTTATAGAACAATATAATTTACACCAAATGAATCACCAAACGTTCAGTAACTAAATGATGGCATCGTCGATACAATTCCGTGACCTGAGCATGATGTATAAGAAATCGGTTCTAACTTTGTGCATTCGCCTCGTCTTAAAATTGATATGCTCATATATTGTACTATAATTGAAGAGTTTAGTGAATGAACATACTAAGTAACATTTTTGAAGAAACTGATATATTCATACGAATGAACATGTTATTCTCTGCTTTAAATATAGCTCGTTCCTTCTTTTCGCTAGCCCTTCAATTAAGGCTATTTTCAGTGGATGAAGTTGTTATGTGCACAGGTTGATTCTATATTGTTAACGGAAGAACGTGTCATGGGCGCATGACATCTTCTTCCACTTGAAACGTGACGACCTTAAGTATCATGACACGTTCTTCCACTAACGAGCATGGGTTTTAGTTCCATGGACAATCGTTAGGTAGCGTAATAACAACTTCATGGATGAGAATGTTCAACTTCATCAACGTTGGAATTTGACAGTTTCTCGCCCAACAAAATAATTTTGGTGAAAGAATTGTTGTTTTATGTTTAAAATGGAATCGAGAGGTAAACGTATGGTCAGACGTGCTCTTAAAAGAGTGAAAATGAGTGATTCATCTGTCGACAACTGGGACAATAATAACTGAAGCGGTAAGTATAAACAAATTTAATCAATTTATTGTACTCATCAGTTTACACTTTGTGTTTATCTGTTAATAATAGAGTAGAGCCTCGCTATTCTGAAAGTAATAACAATAAGCATTTCGGTTTACCGCTACGTTATCGGAAACTTATATTGAAATATAATAACAAATGAAGCTGGACAAAACTAACAAATGAACTGAAAGGGACCGGCTCGATTTCTTTATGTGGATTGAAAACATTGCTTGTCGGGGAAGTTACGAGGTGAATAGTTCTCTACTAACACTAATCGAATTTGAGGAATCTTTGAGGAATAAAAATCATCTAGTTATCTGATCAGACTCTGTGAAGGCCAGAACAAAAATGTAACAATGTTATTCCTGTACCAATACCTCATCCTTAAAGTATATTTGAAAGTAATAGAGCATAAATTTCCCAAAATGGGTCATTCTTATCTGGATAGCGATAGAGATTTTGGAAGGATTGAGAAAAAAATTGAGGAAAATTGAAATCATATAACTTCCAAACCAGTATTGAGAAATAACACAGAGCAGTGGCAAAAACAATCGTGTTACTGATATGACTTCTCATTTTAGAAATTTTAAAGACCTCCCCCAAAAAATAAAGCTTATCAATGGAAAGAACAACACACTCAATGAAAAAGTGGCTTTCAGGGATGGAGGGAAATGGATAAGGTTTGAAGAATTTGGCTCCTACCTCTACAAGGATTGTTACGATCCTTATACACATTTTTAGAAAGTCAACCTGTTCAAACAGAATCGTGGTGCAGCAAGAACCGTCCAAGTTGAAGAAGTTTAGCTGGATAGAACCACTGACACCGGAGCAAACTTAACGGCGGAAAAAAATCAGAACGTACAACAGCAACTAGCTTATGTCAAAAATGAATATAAATATTTTTATGAATCTGTGCTTGAAAAGGAAAATGATAAAAAATCTTATCCTGATCTTTTCTATAATTTTTACATTACATTTTCAAACATGCAATTTTATACCTGCAATTATACCTGCCTTTAAACATGCAATTTTATAACCAACAGAAAAGCCAAAAGTTAATAGATTGTATAGAAATGGGGTTAACTATATATACAAATAAGTAATATTTTAAAGTTGCGAATGGTTAAACTACTATCAAGATGTATTATTTTCTTTTATATTCTATTTTAACCGTCTCTACTGTCACTATGTTATAACGATTTGTACTTTTGACTTCAATTTTTTTTACGTCTGCACGTTAAATAAAACATTGAGTAATAAGTCATATATAGTAAACAAAATGCATAGTAATTTTTCTTATAAGGGTCCTAAATAAATGATCAAATTACTAAAAAAAATTGAAACTAACTAAGATTCGGTAGATGCAATTGAAACCAAACGTTAAATAACCATTAAAAAGTTTCAGAAGAGAAATTGCAAAGAGGCGAACGGCCGGTCGCTTCATTAGGAGGCCTGACCGATTCGGTCTCCTCAAAGAGAATCTTTCTGGTAGGATGCAGGCCAAGCCTAATAAAATATCCCACGGCCCCAAGATCTCCATATTGAAAACAGAAAGTCCTAAGCATAGATAAATCGAAAAGTAAACAAAGTATTATAAACTCAAAAACTGAAAATTCCCAGTTAACTTACCAAAATCTCAATCTCAGTCAAAAGAAAAATGACTGTGGAAATGAAGAACCGACTAATTAACTAGAAATTTTGGCAGTACCGCAGTTAAATTCAAGAAGCTTCTGCGCCATCTATCCAATTAATATACAGAAACTGAAATTTAAATATGATAAGGATCAATCCTTCTTTATCTGGTAGGGCATTTTACCAGAACTTAAAATCCTCCCGACTCTAAATACCCTTGGGGTGTTATGGGGCCTTGGGATGTTTTTCACACTTGGCCTGCATCCTATCAGAAAGATTCCCTTTGAGGTGATCGAATCGGCCAGGCATCCTGGTGAAGACACCGGTTGATCACCTCTTTTCATTTTTATCTTCTACAATTTTTAAATTGTAATTAAACTTTTGGTCTCTATTTCTTAGAAGGGTTAATACATATCACATTCTCCTTTATTTTTCATTTATTTTTCAGGTGGTTGTGAAATCCCCAGAATTCGGGGCGGTTCGTTAAGACAAGAAAGATTTGGAGATTGGTTCTGGACCTTCACTGGTTACAAGAGAAGTCTAACTTATATAACAGTAATTTTATCTTAATAATTCTACATTATTTATATTGAAGATATTACTTTCTAATAATTTTCCGAAAGTTAGCATATTTTATTCTCACATTGTGTGTATATCCCCAAAGTATATTTTCTTAGTTCTTCGCCCTCATTTGTTAACTAACCAAAGCAAGACCAGAATGTTCATGTCTTCGTTCAACGTAAATGCATGCACATTTATAGATTACTGTAATACTAGGGTGGTCCAAAAAATTAACTTTCGAAATATATTGCTCCACAGGGTTTATTTTCTTATTTTACATGTAAATAATGTGCACAATTTTTTTTTCTCCAAAATAATAATATTTACAGGTCGCTCAAGCTCAAACTTTAAAAGTTCAGATTATCAAAGATTTCTTGGAAGTAGTGGGAAAGCTCTTTTGGTGGTTGGTGGTTTGCTACTAGACGAAGCAGGAATTGTTTTTGTTCTTCTTCTTTTTTAAGGGTTTTATTATATTTTTGTATTAGGCTTATAGCTCTTTCAGCATTGTCATTTACAAATTTCAGTTTTAAGCACCTTTCTCGAAAGTCACAAAAGCACGGATCACTTTCTCACTGAGATGGTAATTTTTCTATGAAAGCTTGTGACTTAATTTTATCTCCTAATTTTCCACGGCATGAAAAAATTGTTTTGTCTTTTCAATCACAAGTTCTTCGATCTTTACAATTTGCTCTTCATTTTTTAGTTCCAGTCGATAATCACGGGTAGATTTCGGAGGACGATCAAGATTTTGTATCATTTTATCATTTTCATTTTTGTTTCAATGCTGACTCTGTTATAAAAAAAAGCTAATGCTACTAAATGCTCTGATAAATACCATAGGTATCTGGAAAATGACGATGATGCTATATTTGCTACATATGGATTTGTATATTTCTTCAGGTCATTTAAAAACTGAATATCATTGTAAGGGTCCTTAATAGTATGCGGTGTTTCATTCCAATATTTAATATATATATATTAGGCTCACAAAAAGGTTCAATTCTGTAATTTTACCAGACTCTTCAGATGACAGATTAAATTGTTCTCGAAAAAGGAATATTTTTAGTGCATAAATACTTTTAGCCATCCATCGAGCGTGATGTGTGAGTCCAGGAGCACAAAACGACTGATTATTATTATCTCCTCCAAGAAAAATTAATGATAATTGCATAAACTCTTTATAGTCATCCCTTATAGTTGGAGATTTAAGTGCATTTGGTAGAAATGTTAACATATATTCTCTCAGTTTAGTAAAGTTTACATTGTCCAATAGTTCTTTATTTGCTGGATTATAAGCAGATTTATCTATTTCCGGTGATAAATTCTTAAAACGCTTAAATATTACAGTTTGTAGACCTTCAGTTGGACCGAATATAACAGAAAACACACTGGATAGTACAATCTCCATTATATGGTGACGACATGCAACCCAAATAAGATATGTCCCTAAATATTTTTGAATTCTGATGCAGGTACCTTTGTGTAAACCAGAATTAGCGGCTGTGGTATCGAACGCCAGTCCTTTAATTTGAGATATAATATTCCATTTCTGAACTGTCTCAATACCTTCTGTTGCTTTTAATTCTCCAGTTCCTATTTCAATCTTCAGAATTCCAAGGAGCTTTTCTTGACCATTTCCTGAAACAATAACGGCAACTCGATCAACTTTTGTTTTTGATCCATCAATATCTGGTCAGTGGCGTAGCGAGAGGGGGGAAAGGGGGGTCTATCATGCCCCTTGCACCACTCGCAGAGGGGCGCCAAATGGTCCCTAAGATAAGCAAGATATTCCGGAAAATTTCAATTTTTATTTGGGGTGGCGTCAAAAAGGTATCGTGCCCCAGGCGCCAGTTATGCTCGCTACGCCACTGTATCTGGTAAAATCTTACCAACCCAGTGTAATAATAGAGGTTCATCTAGAGAAAGTTTTTCTGTTTCTGCAGCTTGTTGCCTCCCTTTCCTTCTATACCTCCTTATTGAGCTTCGAGAAAGGGTTTTTGGAGAAATATTGTTCCCAAGTCAGCCCCAGCCACGAATGCAGCTTTCCGATCAGAAATATTAATACGATCTAGTGCACCTACAACTTCAGGAGACTTAAATATATTTTTAACATATTTCTTTTCAGCAGCTTCGGAAACTGTAGTTGTAGTATTGAGATCGGATTGGGATGTAGATGACAGCGGCAGGTACTCTTCTCCACTTTCAAATTCTATCGAATATGAAGTTTCTGAGTCTCATAATTCTGACATGAATTTTTCTACCCAAATTTGTAATTCCGCTCTCTTCCTTCACATCATTCTTACATTAATACTTTATTATCTTCCCGTTTTCTGTTTTTTATTTATTTTTGTGTATTTTTTATGTCAACTCCACTCATAGAACAACAAAAAACATCTTCTTTCTGCTTTTGAAAGAATTTTCTGTCTTCTTTGTTGCTATGTTATATATTCTATGAAAATACAAATATTGAGCGACCTTTTAATATTATCGGATTGGCCTGAAATTTTATTTACATAAATTTTGAATACAGAGGAACAAAATAGGGCATGTGGAAGGAAGATTCTTACACTTTTATTTTTTAACATTATGTCATGGACCACCCTACTGCAATACAGACACATATACGGAAATCTGCAAACCAAAAATCAGGGGAAAATACTCGACATAACTGAAAAGACTTAAATAACCAAGAAGAAAAATCTTGCATACACTGCCATCTTATTCAGTCAGGCGAACAACAGGTTTACTTTATATGTATATATACGTATCAATTTTTAATCTACGCGTAGGTAATATACAGTGGTGTCTTGCCTTGCGAATTGAATTCGTTCCGTGAGAGATCTCGTAAATCAGATTACTTGTATGTCAAATTTATTAATTTACTTCATTGAAATGAATTGCCATTCATCCGTTCTGTTCCCTTTCCCCCCCAAAAAAACCCGCAATTTTTTTGTTATATGATTTTAAATAAGATAAATGTACTTGTAAATAACGAATATTTTATAAAGACACAATAGTACCGCAATAAACCAATTTTATTAAGTTTGATGTTCAGCATTTACCTTGGAGATCAGATAACTTGAAGATGCTGACGGAGGTGGAGGAGAAAGGCTAAACTGAATTACTGAACCTTATTCGCTGATTTTTTCCCTTTTCACCACGCTTTTTTCATTTTCATCTGCAGGGATTTTCGATAAAAACCTGTCCAATGAGGTCTGCTTCATCCTCCCCTTCAGAATATTATTGAAATGAGGTAGACAAGTGTCATCAAATAGCGCCGTAGCACGCTCAGTTGCAACTTTTTCTGTGGGATTCTTTTGAACAAAGTTTGCAAAATTTTCTCACATGCCCAGAATTTTCATTATCTCACTTATATATATAACCTCCTGCTAGTGCTGCTGCATCTTTAGCTCCATTAGCGCCTCCGTTGTCAGTTTCTCGGAGTGCTCCTCGCTGAGCTCGTTGATGTCATCTTCATCCATGTCAAAGTCCATGGACTTGCCGTGGGATAAACTGCTGCTTCGGGTTCGAGTATTTCAAAGTCCATTTTAGACACAATTTGTAGCCACAGCTTGTTCCACGTACAAATCAAGGTACTCTTTGTAACACCCTTCCAGGCTATATCAATAATTTTGAGTCATATCACGATATGTTATAATGGTCCTTACAGAACTCTCGAAGTGTGAAGTTTATGGTTTCCGTCACCTCAAAGCAGAGGAGGAACAGGTGCTTCGTGAAGAGCATCTTGAAATTTGAAATCAGCTGCTGGTCCATGGGCTTCATGATAGAGGTGGCGTTGGGTGGAAGGTAAACTCTTCGAGGATGTCGTCTTCGAGGTTACAGGGAGGGTGAGTAGGCGCATTGTCCAGCATGAGAGCGGCTTGCATAGGTAGGTTATAGTCCTGGAAATATTTTTTTAACGTCAGGACCAAAGACGAAATTCCCCCACTCCACAAAGAACTGCCTGGTGACCCACACCATCGGGTTTATCCTCCACATAACCAGCAGTTTTCTTTCAAGATCTTATGTAACTAAAAGGCTCTGGAGTTTTCGGAATGATAATTGAGCAGCGGCTTAATCTTGCAATCGCCGCTCGCACAGTGCGAGAGTTAGCCTATCATTCTTGGATTTGTGGTCTGCTATCCTCTTCTCCTCTGCCATTATAGATGTCCTCCTTGGCATCTTCTTCCAAACAAATCCTATCACGTAATAGTTGAAGACTTTCTGGGGAATGTATCTTTCAGCTGTTACAATTCCGGCAAAAATTTTGAGGTAATCCTCAGCTGCCTTCATATCTGCGCTCGCTGCCTCACTATGCCTGACAACGGAGTGAATGTCGGTCCTCTTTAAAATTCTTGGACCAGCTCCATCTGGCTTTAAACAGCTCGCCTGTAGCAAATCAGTGCAAATAACTCAGGACTTCTCGCAGATTACAGCCTCTGTCACAGTATCGGTTGTGAGCTGCTTCACCAAAACCACACCTTCAGTAGTTTCTTCGTATATTCATGGATAGATGTCCGCTGTTTATAAATTATTTTAACACTCTTGGCTGGGGTTATAGCCTTTATCAACTCCTTCTGTTTCAGTATGGTGCAGATCGTAGAAGTGCTACGTTCGTACGGCTTCTCCAAGTCGACTACATGCATAACTTGGTCATGTTTTTCGATAATTTCCTTCTTTAATTCAATGCACATCACCCTCTTCATCTTCTCAGCAGTCCTTGGCACTCAGTTTCTTAGAACCCATGGTTGATAAAGTTTTGCAAAATAACTGCAAAAACAAATGCAAGAACAACATTGATGCTTCCACTGCGAGCTAACAGCTTAAAGTGAGACACGGTATGCTGAAGGCCAATTAGCCGTGGGATATCTGAAGTTGGCTCGGAACCCGAATTTTAGCTCTCAACTCAATGCAAAAAATCGGCCGAGAGAGGGCTCGTATCTCAAAAAACCCGTTAGTTAGGACACTCGTATGTCAAGGTATCACTGTATAGTGAAATGCTTAAGATTTGCAAGCTATGGAAAAAAGGTTTATATATTTCAATATCTTAATTCTATTTTAAATTACTTTGCCAGTGTTATTAACTACAACCGAGCTTTTATATTAGGTTCCTCCAGGAAGCGTCGTTTCAAGTGGCAACGTACTATGGTTCTATTGTGATGAACCATACTCAGTTCTTGGCAGAGGAAAACCTAGAATAGAGATAAGATGCTCGACAGGAAAATGGTCAACGGATCTCCAATGTCTCCGTGGTATGCTTTTCGATATCACAATGTTAGAAATTTCCGATACATATCTATAAATCCATAAATAATGATGAACATAAAATTTTGGACTTCACAATTTTAAATCCTAACAAGCAATAAATTATCCCACTATTTTGTTAGACGGACAGTTATAAATTGAACAACCCGTTATTTATTCCTTCTAAAAAAGGAAAAGAATAGTGGTCCTCAGACATTACATCTAGGCGAACAGCGATACGGGTAGACTTGTTCTCGGGGTTCCTCCACTTGTGCCTGTTCATAGTTTGCAATGTTTCTGTTTTGTAACCACTAACTTTCTTTTTTGTGTGTTTCTTCCTACTTATGATTTCCCCTTTCTCCAAAACATGACAAAATCTTGACAGATAAATCCGTTAATCGAGTAATAATGGACGATGGTCGTTGTTCCGAATACTTTACACGTTATAACTTTAAAAATACCGATAGCAGCTTCTTCAGTGATCTGCCCCCTCCATTCTTCCTAAAAGGTCATGACTGTCATTCAGCTTTTCGCCATCATGTCGCCTACGAGATTTTCTGATCTCTCTAGCTCCTTCACTTATCCTATCATTTTAAGTTTCGTGTCCTAGAATTATGAGGATTTTGCTGCCCTTCTCTAACAAGAAACAACAGGTGGTCTTTCTTACTATTTCTTTATTATTTTCTTGTTTGTGGGTATTTTCTTACTAATCATTTTCTTTTTATGCAAGTTGTTCTCTTTCATTCTTCGTTTCTTTTTGTGCCTTACATTAATCAATTGGTTTTATCACTGGGTTGCTGTCACTTTGAGGTAGCTGGTACAACTTCTTTCTCCTGCATATCCATGGGGAAAGCTTTAGGGTTACTATTACATAACTTCCTGTTCTTTCTTCTATTTAAGACTATCACCTGTGTAGTCTTGTTTTTTTAGTTCAAACTTTGCTCTCCTGCGCGGGTTGTTTCCTTTCCAATGCTGGTTGTGCCCAAATTTTAGAGTGGGTACTTCCTAGTCCTCTTAGTTCTGCGAATATTTAATCTTGTTGCGTCTGGCTCCCAGATGTCCTTCTTTTTATGGTGTGTTCTCTAGTTTATAAGGTTTTCGCAAGAGTTCGAATTTCTAATCTTCCCCCGCCTGTAGCACGCTCTTTGATGTCAGGCAGTATTCTCCATTAAGCCTTTCTTGCGGCATAGACGGGTAACCAAATGCTTATATCACATCGCAATATATATTTATTACCCTAGTGATAATGTAGTTGGTCACATAGAGATCCACTGATACATGTTTCGTGCAAGCAATTCGTATTCAGACTTCAAATTGCAGTCGCAGTTTAAATACAGCTAAAAAATTATTAAAATTAGTAAAATTATCTAAGTATTATTCTGTATCCACAAAACTCGTAAATATTTCATTTCTAAAGAAATTTTCGAAAATAGTCAAATGTTGAATGTAACTTATGCTTCAGCCAATTAACATAGCAATTGAGTTATTCTTGAATCAGTAGCGTAACCAGAAAATGAAATTCATTGAGACGAGGTGTTGTCCTCAAATATGCGTTTTAGTTTATACATTTTTGAGAATGAATGAGAAACTTCAATTACTTTACAGGAAAAGACCTTTTCCACCTTCTCTGCCTATATTCCTTATTAGAATACTTCAAAATGCAATTTTGATAAATGTTTACAGCTGAAATCAAAATAATTTTACTCCTTTAATCCTTAGTATTAAAATTGACTTTAGATTTCAAATTTATGTTTTAGCTTATTTAAGAAATCTTCTCAAAACAATCTATATTCAAGTCTGCAATAAAGGAATAGAATTTATATTCCAAGTGTTTATGAATAAGAATACTTAAAACTTTGTAGGAGTAGACATGCTTCATTAACGTATTACCAGTGATTTTATTGGTATATTCCCTCTTCTTTATTAGCCATTCTTCCCGACACAACCGTTGCGCACAAAGGAAACAACTTAATAACATATTTAAAAACATGCATATTTCTAAACTGTAGAAGAACTTTGTTCCCACTTTACATCGACGTCTCTTAATGGCAGGCTAATTACATATCCTTCATGGTATAATTTTAAGTATTTCAAATGTTAAACAGAATTTTTGTGTAGTGATCTTCTATAAATAACGGCGTTAAATAGAGTGAAAGCATAAATAAGCTAAGTTTAAAGACAGACGAAATATTTGTTAGTTCATTTATAGAGATAAGGAATGAAATTGTCGGTACATTTTCTTCCTGTTATGATTAAAGATCGACTCTTTTAATTTATAATTCTCTCAGAAAATCGAACGCACTCTGACATAAATGTTCAAAGTCAGATGTAAGTATATCGCCAAACAGATATGAATACTGATATAAAATACTGGCACTAAATTTTTAGAAATTACATTATAAATTATAGCAGCGATTGAAGAACATTGCTCTAAATTTATATTATATATCTATAATTGGAAATTAAGAGTCCTACTCCAACCTAAACGTGGAATATAAAATGCCGAACTCTGTTATATCAGGATCAGAAGTTGTTGGAAAGACTGAACTTTAAGGTACTGCTTATGGTAGTGCTTATGGTACTGCTTAAACAGGGAACTTGGAATAACCAAAAATCCTTTAACATGGAATAACCAAAAATCTAAGTTCAAAGTCAGGCTTTTATCTAAATCATCGAGTTTTAAATCAATGGAGAAAATAATTAATTTTCAGGGATCAGTAAATCTTATAAATCTTTTCGATCTCTGTATAGGTTGTGTTTTACTTTCTTTCAGAAAACATACATTCCCAATTACATGTTCAGTTTCTGATTATTGAATTAAATATCGATAATTAAAGCCTTTTCAATAAATAAAACCTTAACTCTAATTCCCGAAAAAGGGATCAAGAAATGTTACAATGCCGTATTGAGCGTCTAAGTTATTTTGTTCTTTTTGTAGCTGGAGAATTCTACTTTCCAACAACTGCAAAATCGATACTAAAACAGTTTACGTCAACGAAAGAACCCTTTCTCAGTAGCTCAACCACTACAACAAAATCTCCACCACCATTAACAACACCAAGCCCTGGAGATGTAGAACAGACATCTCCACCGAACCTCGATGATGGGAAACCAGAGACAGGAGTTACGCCACACTCTTCCACAGAACCTCCCACAGAAGAATGCTTTTGCGTATATACTATGGAGGATGGTAATATTGTTGCACATGCAGACGGCAAACGATTGATAGATGGCGACAAAGTACAAAATGGTAGCACGGTAATATTCCATTGCAAGCATGTTGGTTACCATCGCTTTACAGGCAATCGAGAAATCACTTGCAATGACTGTCAACCTTGGCGTTCTAGCGATTTACCATCTTGCACAGTTCCTCACGAGGGTAAGTACACCCATTGTATCCATATATATTAGGCATAAGGAATAGGTTTTGTCACAAGACCAAACTATAGGAGGTAGGATTCAAAAGTTCCCGGACTGGTCTTTTAACTAAAATAATTTTTGAAGTAGAGAGACTACGATAACGTTTCTGTGTTACTACGTTCTCCCCCTCTTCTAAAAGTGATTTGACTCAAATCTCGTGGTCGGTGGCTCACCAAGGCGTCGTATTTTGTAGGTGGGTGCATTTAGTAACCGGCGATTGAAAGAAATGGCGTTTGTTGAGCAGAGAATTAATATTAAATTTTGTGTTCGCTTGGGAAAGAGTGCTACGGAGACTTGCGAAATGTTGAAACATGTGTACGGCAGTGATACATTATCGCGAACGCAAGCTTTTGAGTGGCATCGACGTTTCAGAGAAGGCAGGGAAAGTGCCGACGGCGGATATGTTGGCCGTCCGCAGTCTTCCCGCACCGCTGAAAATATCGAAGAGGTGTTCTTCGATATCCAGGGCATTGTGCATCTGGAATTTATCCCTGAAGGACGCACTGTGAACAAAAAACTCTATGTAGACATCCTGCGTCGTTTGCGTAAGTCGATCCGGAAGAAGAGACCAAAATTGTGGGCTGAGAAGTCGGGTGCTTTTGCATGACAACGCTCCTGCACATCGATCCCTCCTCGTCGCTGACTTTCTTGCGAAAACGAAAACAACTGTTTTGCCACATCCTCCTTACTCCCCTGATCTCGCCCCCTGAGACTTCAGCCTATTTCCAGAATTGGCAAGTCGCTTGCAGGGTCGTCGATTTCAATCTGCAGATGAAGTTAAAAGTGCATCGCAGGCTAAATGAAAGGACAATGCTAAAAATCGATTCCAGAAATGTTTCAATGATCTTTACAAGCGCTGTCAAAAGTGTGTTGTTGCGCAAGGGTCTTATTTCTAAGGAGGACGTGTTTCAGCAATTTTATTGATAATACTTTATAAGTTATAGACTCAGTCCGGGAACTTTTGAATCCTACTACGTAATTCTCTCTTACTCAGATTTCACAATAAAATAAAAAGAATGATTTGATGATTTTCTGGTCAGTATTTGTTTTTCAATTTTGCTAAGCATGGTGAGGATTAAAACTTTACTAAAAAATTGATTGACATTTTCAATCTGCTGATTTTATTCTTTCTTGAAACATTATCAGATAGGCTAATTTTCAAATTATATTTACGCACTGTTGTTCTAGTACCCTACACAAAAATACCGATTTTATTGTTTCTGGGAGTCTACCTAAGCCAAATGTGTTCTTCCTATTACCAAGGTTCCGTAAAATGAAACAGTTTAGTAAATATTTTTCCTAAAATGAAGACTTGAAAATTTACGTTGTAAACTTTCACCGAGTTATCGTCAATTCTTACAAATTTAAGTACCACTAATGAACTCAAAAGAACGACCGACGCGAAGTTGTGTCGAAATACGATCAGCCATCTGGTCGCAGTAATAAATAGTCTTTATATTTTTGATTTGTCAACACTGAGAAGAATTGTTTGTAGATATATAGTATGCATTATTTTTCTCAATTTTTATGAGCTGAAAGTTAAGCTTTAAATGATGTTAATTATTATAGAAGAACGCATGGAGTAAATAAGAATATTACTTCCTATATAGGCAGAAACGAAAGTGTAGGAGAAAGAAACTGTATGTGTAACAACTTAATAGAAATAATTTATTTAAGTAATATTTTGGATAAAATCAGCTTAAATATAACATATAAAGGCAAATATGTGTCTTCTCCTATTTTGACTCAATAGATTTTCAGATATTGTTTCTACACTGCTGGCCACCCAAATTGCAACACCAAGAAAGACAAGAGATATCACAACAAAATTTATTTTGTAGATAGCATGTTGACCAAGTATCAAATGATTAAATTTATAGACTTCTGTGAAGTGTGGTTCCTGCCAAAATCAGTAGCCTGAGTAGCCGCCATTGTTGGTGATCACCGCTGCCACACGCCTCGGCATTGATTCAAAGAGACTTTGGATGAGTTCTTGGGGTACAGCAGACCAAGCAGCTTCCACACGTTGCCAAAGTTGATCTGCTGTGGCAGCTGGGGATGGAATCTGGGTCAATCGTAGAGCAACCATGGACCACATGTTTTCTATCGGCGAAAGATCCGGAGAGCGAGGCGGCCAGGAAAGCAATTCAATCTGGCGATTGACGAAGAACCGTTGGACAATGCGTGCCACGTGTGGTCGCGCATTATCCTGTTGAAATATGTCTGTGGGCAAGCCCTGAAGGTAAGGAAGGACAACTGGCTCCAACACCTCGGAGGTGTAGTGCTGGCTGTTTAAAGTACCGGCAATGCGTACTACAGGTGTGCGAGAGTGATATCCAATACCGCCCCATACCATAATACCCGGTGCAGGACCAGTGTGGCGGTGCATAACGCAGCTGTTCAGCATCCTCTCTTCACGGTGTCTCCAGACTCGAATGCGACCATCGTGGTGTTGCAGACGGAAGCGTGACTCGTCAGTAAAGACAATTTCATTCCATTATGCCGTCCACATCCTTCTGTCATCGCACCATTGGCGGCGAAGACGTCTGTGGTTCTGCGTCAAGGGTAAACAAAGCAATGGCCGTCTTGCGGACAGACCACTCTGCTGTAAACGGTGTCGAATGGTACGCGCAGACACTGGATGATGTGTTACAGACTGCATGTGCTGTGCTATGGTTCGTTATATAACTGAGCGATCCGTCACTGCCATGCGCACAATTTGCCTGTCATCACGTGAAGTGGTGCGCTGAGGTGGATGCGATCGAACACGCCGGTCCGTCGTACCCTCCTGCATCCAACGATCACATATCCGCATTACAGTTGTTTGGTTTCGTCCAACACGACTACCGATTTCCCTGAAAGATAATCCACAATCTCGGTAGGCCACTATCCTTCCTCTGTCGAACTCGGATATTTGATCAAAAGATGATCGCTGTTTTCGACGAGGCATAATTGATCGTTTTTTGAAAAAACCACAACAAAAACACAATTGCCGAACTTGAAATCGTCGAAATCTCCAAGCCTTAAATAGCGCTTTGAAGTGGCGCCTCAGGCGCGCGTGATGTGCGTCTGCGCTGAAATTCTAATCATTTGCATATCTCACCTCCGCTAATGCATGTTGAAAATTTCATGTTATTTGCATGTTTCCTTCAGGGTGTTGCATTTACAGTGGCCAGCAGTGTAATTTCGTACTCAAAGAAGAATTTACAAATATTTTTTACCCTCTCCCACGGTCAACGTATGTGTACTATTTGAACCATATGAATTGGTAAATGAATTGATAAATCTGCTCAAATGGTTGGATAGGTTTTTTTCCGGCCCAAAGGCCATTTCTTACTACTTTAAAAAATATCTGTTTAAAACTGATTCCGAAGAGCTAGAAAATTCATTTATTTCGTGACATAAGCCCACCTATACTACCGAAGATCATCGCCCTTGTCATCATTCGGTGTACTCGCTCTGTAGGATCGCTCCATATTTAGTTACGTAATTTAAATTATCTTATTAATTTTCAAGTTGCATTTTTTAGGCGATGCTGTTATTGTGTTTGGCAATGACGTCAATGTTTTGGAAGATGGAAAAATCGAATTATTTAGAGGGCAAAGTGTAAATTTCACATGTGCTGCAATGGAGACTGCTGTGCATCCTGAATGGAGAAGTCCAAATGTTCCTGGTATTAGAATTATAAGTAAGTAATGCAAATGTTCGACAAGAACCGAGTCTGTCTTAATCATTTTTTCTTTATTCTTGCAGCCCAGGAGAGCAAATATTTACTTGAAAACTCATTCTTCAACAAATGCAATCTTTTTCTTGTAGTCTAATTTTTCTTTCAACGAATTGAAAAACCATATTTCTGGTGTTGCTGAATTTTTTTTAAATCTTTAGAACCTCGAATAAATTTATTTCCAAGATTCCATAGATTGTTATTTGTTTCACGATTTTAACATTTTTTCCTTCAATAATACTATCGTCAAATGATTTTACGGAAATATCAAAACTGACTTTTTTTAGTAGCTAGTTGTTCTATGCGTAGTAGAATTTTTAAAATGTGCTCAAATAAAACTACTGTTATACAACAGTTGTTTGATTGTTTCTAGAGGGATTAGACACTGCAAGTTGGATGGCCGATATGCGAGTATATGTAAATCAGAACAAGCTTTCCAGACGTAGAGAGCCCAGATATCAATGCAACTAGCAATGTTCCATAGACTTTTTACAATTACTGATCAAAGGAGAGGTTCTGGCACTATTAGGAAAATAAAAGAAGATAGCAGACGGTTTTTGCTCATAGAAGAATAAATATTTATTGAAATCTCCTAATCTATTTTAAAATATTTTGAATCTGTCCCGATTTTATCTAAAACTCTAAATTTTACCTTACGGTAAGGATTCGAGAATTAACACCGACCCCAGCGGTTAGCTGATACGGCCCACAGTACTACTGACAACCCGTCGCCACGACGGCAACCCACTCGACTTCGGTTCCGCAGGGCCGAACACCCGGTGCCGCACCTAGCCCCCCGCGTCAGCGGGTCACTTCTCTACTCCTTAAACACAGTTCATGCCCCACTACACCGCCTGCTCACGGCCAATGAGCCGACCCAATCCAAGAGCCACGAGTAATTCTAATATAGCCAATAAGTTCCCTTCAACCACAGCCACCACACTGCCAAATACATCAACTCTCCATATTTATTGAGCTCTAATTCTACAATATCAGTTTACAGAAGTCCTGTACCACTCGTACAGGAGACAAACTAAGCAAAGATAAAATCCAGATCTTAGGACACCATAACAAAGTTATAACAAACAGATAATATACCTATTAACAACGCTTTGCCAACTTGATATAAACAAACAAAAAAAAACCCATCTCGGGCCCACAACAGAGCCTATGTCGTTTAACAAATCAATTATATATTAACCAACAAAACAAAGTTCCAGAAAACATAAGACGGAACAACGCTCAAGTCCGCCGATGACCGGGCTCTCGCCCCTGGTCAATCCCACTTCAATTCGTTTTCGCTACAAGCTTTTCAACCTCAATGCCGTAGCAGAAGCATGATTGATCTGTCGGAAAATAGAGTGTCAAGTTCCACAGTACGTCTCTTTTTATACTTGCAGCAATTAATACAAATTATACGTTTATCTCGACATTCTTCCGTGTCTCCGTGGTAGTATAAACTACATATATTGCAAATTATCTTATTTTTAAAATACTTGGCCAAATGGTCATACGACCAGCAATTGTAACAAATTAAAGGTTTCAAGTGTTCTTTCCAATTGTAACATTGCCAATCTAACTTGATTTTATTAACTCTTTCTAATTTCCTAAATGTCTCTCCCTTAACACTTATCAACCAGTTTTCTCCATGGTTAGCTTTATATCTGGTTAAAACATCTATTTCAGCTTCTCTCAACTCTTCATTCTGTTCGCTCAATTTCTCTTTGAACTCATCTTTACCATAATTAACGTTCACACCAAATACTAGCACCTGTGGGTCTCTCTTTTTCGGCTTTTCTAGCTTATAATGCTCATTCAGCCGGTTGTGATCTTGAAATTCCTTAATCAGCTTGTCGAGATCTTCCTTTTTCCCAGTTTTAATTAAAATCCCTCCATTCCGTCTTTTCTTGCAAACTTTTCCAATTCCTATTTTAGCGGGCTTTACGAGGTCCTGAACCACCTTCTTCGTTGCTTCGGCTGTTTGTTCAACTTTCGGTACAACCGTAATTAAATGTTCCCCATCTCCTATCTTACGAGATCTTGATCTCTTTTTTACCTCATAGTCACTTTTAACAGCCTCTCCATAACTCTCTTTCTTTCCTTTTCCAAAATGGAAATATGTCCTCTGTAATACATAATTATATCAATCAACTCCACATTAATGTTCGCAAGATCTTTAACATCCCCATTTAGGGTTTTCTTCGTTTCCACCGTACATTTCGATGCGCTAATAATGTCCAATAATCTAATTTCGTTATCATAAAAGTCCAATGTGAGCCGCATCTGCTTTCTCAACATTCGGCCCATTGAGAGCTCGCAAACCGGCCGGCCCCCACGCTCCTCCGACGTTAGCAGTCAATCCGTAGACTGACCCCCAGGGCCCACCGCGAGGAGGTGTCGTTAGGATTTTAGAAAACGCTATCACTTATATGAAAATACTACCGGAAAACATTTAGCACTAAGCTAAAGCAGCACCAAACTTGAAAGTTCGCTCACAAAAAATCACTTTAGTAATCATACATGGGGAGGGCCCCTTACCTTACGGTAAAATAAATGTAAGTACAATATGACTAACCGTTCTTGAAGATCAACTACGTGCCCCATTTTGATATTTAAAAGGCCTTAGATAACTAATAATTAATACATATAATGTCCACAAATAATCCGTGCCGGTAATAGAGGTTCACAGTCCATGAGAAAAACCATTACATTGCCTTAATATATGTATTTAAATTATGAGTAAACACAGAAAAATTGTATCTATAACCATTAGTTTTCCATTACTTATGTATTTATACTTTGCAAACTTCTACATGTCATATTTATTAAGAAAGATAGCTCAGACTTTCTCTCTAAAAGACAGTGATTGATCTGAGCCCCATGTTAACGAAACCGTTCTTTCGGGTTATTTTTCCATTTTTTTTCAACATCACCATTGAGTCTTCGAGTCCACTCAGTTAATAAGGAGTCAGGCATCTTTATCTTAATTTTGCTCAAATTAGGGCTTTTTAGTTTTATTACATCTATGGCTATTCAGGATCTTCGTTTCTCTTAATTTCTCAACTTCAGCTTTGTGTGTAATGAAAATATTCATGGAAACTGAAATTGATTGAGCCCCTTGTTACGAATTCCAAACACTCTGGACCTTCCAGGTTCTATTACCATTTTTTTTCTCAATTTCGCAATTGCGTCTTCGAGCCCATTCCGTTAATAATTAGTCAGCTTTCTTTATTTTAGTCCTGCTCAAATTCAGGTTTTTAATTTTATTACTTCTATGGCTATGCAGGATCTTCGTTTTTCTTAATTTCTCAACATCAGCTTTGTGTGTAATGAAAATATTCATGGTAAAAAATGTTACAAAATAACTTGGAACGTTAAATAATCTTGGAACGTTATTTAATTTTAGTGCCGCTGGTGATAGTTCAACCATCTTAATGCTTTATTTATATGTTCTTTGATGGGTGGTTGACTGTTTAAACGGACACATTGATTTTATCAAGGTCAGAAACATTCAAACTTTCATCAACATGAAAACATAAAAAAGGAACGATATTCAATAGATCATATCATAATGTTTATATAATTGAGCTAGAAAATGTGTGTAATAAATTATTTTGAGTTTTTGAAGCATATATGTTTATCGTTTTATCATTGTGAGTTTGGTGTTTTGCTATAAGCATGGTAACAAATAAAATTAATTCTATTGAGCAGATTGGAATTTAAATTTAATGTATGGGAAAATTCTCTGTGCGCTTCGAGACACATTTCTACATATCTTTTGCATTATATCAAAAATACTTACCTAATCTTATCTGTTTTTCTGCTCTTATGCAGACAAGTGGATAAGTAGTTATTTTAACGTTAGGATTTATTACATTTTTTATGTTAATGTATATTCTTACTAGGCGTTGATTCTTTGTCCGATAGAGTTAATTTATTCTACGTGTCTAATGTCTCTATGAAAAGATGCTTATATTCAATTATTTTCTGCCAAGTTACTCTGCAGTATAATTTAAATAAATTAAAATAATATATTCTTCTAGAATTAACTGTTAGTTTATTTTTCCTTTATGTACTCGCATTTTTATTAAAAAATCATTAATCTTGATTTTTTTTCTCTTCAATATTTATGCAATTTATTGCTCCCTTCTCGTGCTTTATGTTTGGAATACAGCATTTTTCATATATAAAACATATTCTTTCAGGAGAACGTAAAGATCGGGAAGATCAGGGAGACGTCGTATACTTTACACACCTTGAAATACAGAACGCTACTTCCCAGAAAGAAGGAACTTATGAATGTTCTATTGACGGCAATCATAAAACTACTATACATGTCATAGTTACGGGTAAGTTGTAGTGTAAACAGTAAGTCTTCGTTGACACGTTACCTTAAGGTACTGAAAACAAATTTATTGTGCATTTTTAACAAATGAATTGTATTTAAATGTTCAAAATTTTTTACAGGATTAACTAAAAAATAATTTACCCATGTAGTTATACAGTAATCCTACTATAAGTGCGTTTAAACATTAACATACAAAAGTTTAGTTTTTCAACTAGGATTTCAAATAATTTATGATGTCTTTGCAATGTTAAAAAGGCTTTATGGTCTCTGACTTTTTAAACTGTCCATTTAAGATAAAAGACCGGATATTCAGCATCATGTGGCTGGTACGGGGTACGTTAAAAGAAATTCTCCGAAAGCTAGTGTAACTCATAAAAATAGGAACTCACAGTATTAAAATTCAAGGTTTTAAAACATCTGCAAAATTGTTTCATAGATATATTTTCCCTGGCATCTCATTTTTGCGTTCACAGGTATAAGAAATAAAAATTCTATCGAGATATCAACGCTGTTATATAAATCGTGATAAGGGATATACACTGAACAAATTTTACGTTATTGGAATTAATCCGAGCATCTCAAACGAAAAAGGTTAGGGTAAAAATACAAATCGTCCTAAAGATTGTCAATATCGATCTTCAGAAAAGGAATAAAACTTTTTCCTGGTGGAAAAACTGAAAAAATTTAATTTTAATTTTAATAAAAGCCTGTATAAATGACCATACTTATTTTATTTAAAGGGACAGTTGGCTTTCAAAATTGTGAAATTTGTCCAAAAATTCGATTTTTTTATTTTATTGAATTATGAAACTACGGACGAGTAGGAATGTGTTGCAAAAATAATTTTTAATTTATGTGATTACTTTCCTAGTTATAGGAATTTGTATTTAATTTAGATATTATGTGGTTACTAACAGGAATAACTGTGAGATTTATAGATTTAGTGGACTGTAATGAAGAAAGATTTGTTTTGACTTTAAAACAAAATAATAACAAATAGAATATACTTTCACATTTAATAGAATACAGTTGAATATAAAGGATGGGTCAACGCTGGGAAAATAAAAAACCCAATAGCATAAAGAATGAATTATGATTTGACTTACATATGAATGATGAATAATTTTCACTTCCCAGACATCATCCAAACCTTTAAACTTTTAGAATACATAAAAAAAACAGAGATATTGAGCAAGAGCCATTTCTTTTCTATACTCTGCTCGCTACACGTACAACAGATTTCTAAAAACAAAAATGAATGTTGCCACACACCGTTACAAAAAATAAGAAATTACTAGTTCAGTGCTGCACCTATGAACGATGATTGATGATAGACGGAACAATAACTTTAAATGTGTTTTTCTCAAAATATAAATTTTCATGTCATACGAATATTCAAACTGCTCCAGGCGCATTTCTAATTATCGTATTGCTTTGAAATTTAAGTTTTATTTACTTAACTGGATGTCAAATAAATCTTATTGAAAATAATTATGCACCGTAGCTCAGAATTTCTAAATTTTGTAATAAAAAGATTATTTATAGGAATTTTGCGTAATAATAAGGGTGTTTTCACTATTAATTTTTTCTCTTTATATTTTTAATGAATTCTTAAAATAAGCAATAAGTTTCATTGTTATTTCTATAAGGTATCTCTCTATTCTAAAAAAAAGTAACTGGCACTTTGAGGTGCGCGAGTTCTTGTGAGCGCTTGTGATCCATTTAAAATATTGAAAACTGTCCAAAAAACTTTTTTTCTTTATGCTAAATAAAATAACCGCATCAAGTTGTGTGCACGCTTATGAATGTTCACACGTTAAATATAAGTATTACACATACGAATATATTTAATACATAAAAACTGCTTCAATATTTTTTAAAAATTGTGATATGAGGAAATGGGATCATGGAGGTACATTTGGCTTTTAGTCAATACCACGAGGTACAATAAATGAAATTTTCAAAGCCCTCAATATAAGAGAATAAAACATTTGAAACTTACAGGAATTTTTGTGCAAGGAGAGTTATCCAGTGTTAAGTAATTGGCAAGAGACACCGTTCCTTGAATTACTTTAGGCCAGGAATACGAAGCAGAAGCGTCTCTTTTTCTCAATATATTTGCGAATAATCAGAGCATTGCCTCAGGAGCTTCCAATTATACATAAGAGAATTAAACGTTTCACGAATAATCCGTGAGCCACAAAAAATTATAAACGCTAATTGTCCGAAAGATATTTATTTCACACTCAAGTAAAGAAGAACAGAAAAATTTTGCTGGAAAAAAAGGGCTCAAAATGTATGTAAATTTCATTATCTTTTACTATGTAGTCCTCATACCTCTGAATGGCTGCATTTTGCAAGGAACAGCCTATTTATTCATAAAATAATAATTGAGTAAATAGGGCTATTTTTATGTTATTACTATCTCCCCCACTTATTACTTAGTGTGGATAATCCAGAGCAAGGTTTGTACTCCATAATGTTTCATGTGTTTAAATAACGATTTGTCACGTACTATTTTTCATTTCTACTAGTGAAAAATAAAATCTATTTAATTTTGGCTTATAAATTTGCATTTTTTGTGTGTGTTTGAATAAGCTCTTTATATAAGTTTTCACAGAGTATTGTTAATAAACTTTTGCGTATTCAGTGCGCATACTTGAAACTTCTAATATATACAGTGCATACTTGAGAAGAAGAAAAAAACATTATGATTCTCCTAGAAAGTAATCTGAAAATTTGAACGAGGAAACTTCATAAAACTCCGAACAAATACATCTGTCTCATCATGGTCTCCATTTGTTTTGTCTGTTTGTGAAGGAGAGTATTCTTCTAGCTATATTTCCTCTTCGAATCCGTTGTGTGCGAGAGTGCTTGAATATAGTCGGATCTATGTCGAACACTAGCTCATTAAGTTTGAGACTCCTCATCGGGACTTCATAAGTATCTATAGCTTCTTAGTATCTTAAAGTTTGTAGTCTGAAATTACGCAGGCCAATTTCAGGAAAACTTAATGATCGTTAGACGACACCGTTGATTTAATGTAAGTTTCTTTTTTATTACCAATGGCTGGGGCACTTGAACATAGTATACAAACAAGTAGTAAATACAAAAAAAAAAGAAACAACAGCAACGATAACATCAAAATGTTTAAGAGATAACCAAAGGTTATCGCCCCAAGAGTCTTCTCGCCTCCCAATATCTATAAACATCAGTATCTCCATGGAGAGCTCCACAGACACGCAGGTGATGTTTGTCCATAGGCTCGTTTTTATCACACAGGGAGCAGGCACCTTCAGTAAGAGAGGAAATACGACACAGATGAGCAGCAAGATAGTCATGCCCGGTAAATAGGCGAAAAGCAGCCACTGCCTCCCGTCTTGGATTATCAGGTACAGCAGAAAGTGAATTTTTTTCCATATTTGATTTCAATATTGCATAGTATTTCACCATGGTATGTCTACTGCATAAATTGTCTTATAAATACTTTAGAAGTGAGGAAAGAGGTTTCTCTTTTTCTACAGTGTATCAGCATAGCCCTCTTTTAGGCAAGAAAATCTGCCTGATCGTTACCATGCAAATTGCAATGGCCAGGGATCCACTGTAAAACAACACGTTTTTGCCGAGAACTCAAGAAAATCAGCAGCTCGTGACATTGAGAAATATCATTTGATAGTGGAGCCTGGATAGAACGGATGGACTGAATGGCAGCCTGTGAATCTGACAGGAATACTACATTTTTAAATTTACACAGGTGACGAGTTAGCTGTTTAAGTGCTATGCGAATCGTCTCCACTTCACCGTCAAAGGTAGTACCATACTTTGCAAAAAGGTGCATAGAAGGAAAATAATTTCGAGAAGACACCGGCTCCAATGTTCTTATGTCTTGAAAACTTGGATCCATTCGTATAAACACGCAGTCACTCACCCTCGGGAAATTTAGTCTCAACAGTCTCCAAAGCGATACATTTTAGTACATCCGACGGAATATCCTTTTTTTCATATGAATTGAGTCAAATTCAAGTTTGCCCCGAAACCCACTATTTCCATGGGATTTCTGGGTCTCGCCAGCAGTTACACTTCATCGTGAAGTTCAAAATTTCTCTCTGGGCCAAAACCCTCTGGACAAATCCGTCCTGAGGGATCCGTCTTGAGGTTCCTATTTACAAGTTGATAATCCCTCCAAAAGGTATCTTCACGTCTTATAAATTTTTCATAAAGTATTGAAGAATATTAGTTTGAATGGGTCTGTTTTTTGTCAAAAACAACATTGCATCACTAGGCGTATATTTCATTGCCCCTGTAATAAGCCTTAATGCTTAATTTTGTAGACTTTCTAGTTTTTTTAGCAAATAATTTGAGATTGTTTTAAGTGGTTCACAACAGTATGTCAGAAGAAGCAATACAAAAGTTTTATAAGTAGTATTAAGAGAGGATCGGGAACTTCTCCACGCGGATCCTGCAAAGCGCTTCAGTATAATCAATCTTTTTGAGAACCGTTCTGATATTGATCCAATGTGCTGTTTCCAAAGCAATTTTCTGTCAAACGTCACACCTAAATAAGTAAAAAGCATTGTTTGAATGTAAGTTACAGATATAAAAGTCATTCGTAGGTTAGGTTTCAACACTTTGTTCTAAATTTCAAATGAAAATGTCGACAAGATTCATACAATATATGTGTCCCCATGTAATTGTTAAAAATATAACAAAACAAATTTTTATCATAAAATTTGAGATACCTGGAATAACGCTTCTTTCATACTTAGCCCAATAATCGTTTCACGTCGATGTGTTTTTTTATTCAGATCCAGATTTACGCTGCCTGGAATTTCCTGAAGATGATGGAATTATCATTAAATATGAGAAGGAACGACGGCAAAATAGTAAAGTATCATTTTCGTGTCCTAAGAAAGGTCAAGAACTCATTGGAAAGCCTTTACTGATTTGTTTAAGGACTGGTAACTGGTCTGATCCTCCACCTTCATGTTCAGGTAATTGTCGTAAGCAAGTACTGATTCTCATGCATTCCAATCCTACAATAAATATTCACTGCCGTTTATTCTACTTTATCTTGCGTAAACACGCGTAGTTTCACTTCTGTTTACTTTCAATTATTCATCTTTTCTTTCCATTTATTACCATTAGTTCGTTTATTACCATTATTACTATTAACTATTCCTCAGAAATTATTTCAATCTCTTATACAATTTCAGTATAAATTTTCCATATGCTGCTGACAGCTATATATGATGGCCAAATAATAAAACTGTTTTCCCAAGAATAGCTCAAATTAAGTTTGCTTAATTTACTCTCCTAGTAGAATCAAATTTTGCAAATTTGGATCTCCATTTTCCCATATTTTTCCAACCAATCCTTTCCACTTTCTAAGTGACCTCCCAAATTTTCAGGGATGATACTATAAAAAAGAAATAAATTTTGCCTTAGTGCTTTACAGCCTCCATCACCTTCGCGGCAGTTACCTTTACGCCTATTGTATTCCTAGACGATCTGCTAACTTGAGCCAGTAAGATGTCCTGTTAGCCTGATCTTTTCGATGAACAAAAATAAGTTGCAGGTAGCCCCGGCCATACTGCATAGGGTGTGTGGAACGAAACTTTTGTTCTTCAACAAATCTTTAAGTGGTTTGTGCACTATGATACGATACGGTATGGTGATGAAGTATTTATGGGGCTGAGTCACAAAACATCCTATGGTTCCCAGGAAGAAAATTCTAAAAAATACAAACATGAGAAAGCGTGGTTTTATGTCACCTCAATCTTACGTTTTTATGTTTCATTTAAAGTATTTTCTGAATGATATATGTGTTGGCCCCTTAGTATATTAATTATCAAGATCAAATTGCAAAGAATAACCTTTTACTTTCTAATTGTATGATAGGTATTACTCTTGATTAGAAAAAGCTTATTGTCCTATCCATTTATTAAATTTCTATTCTTGCATTTTCAACTCTTACATACTTATTCTATAGTATTTATTGACCTTAGCAAGTAATTTTAGGTATTATGTTAAGCTGACTACTTCCGTTTTATAATATTACTACCTGATTGCCCGGCGTTGCCCGGGTATTTATTTATCCCAATTTTTTTTACACAGGAAAAGGAATGGATTCTACCTATAGTGTAAAATCTAAGTAGTTTAATTTACACGTATTTAAAAGTAAGTACAGTATACAAATGATAAAGTAAAATTTCAAATTTACTCTATTGTTAATTTAACTCAAAACTTGATTATAAAAAACATTTTTAGATTTCTATATTCCTGGCAGTGACTCCGAAAACTATGGATAAGATACTACTCTCAGTCATTTTGGACATTTTAGTTTTGACCCCATCCCCCCCCCCCACCTTTGCTGATGGGGGCAAAATTTGCATTTAAATGGCATCGGGAATGTCCGTATTCCTCGCAGTGATCCGAAAACTATGGGTTAGACACAACTCTCCGGCATTTTTATATTCACCCTTTCTTCCCTCTCTCCTCCCCCCAAATGCTGATGAGGGCGGCTAAACTTGCCGTTAAACGCCATCGGAAATGTCACTATACGTTTCAGCGATCCCTAAAACTATGGTTTCGACACTTACTCTCGGTATATTGGACATTTTATATTCATCCTTTCTTCCCTCTCCCCCCTCCCCTCTATGCTGATGAGGGGCTGAATTTGCCCTTAAATTGCATCGGAAATTACACTATTCGTCTAAGCGACCCCGAAAACTATGGTTTCGACACTACTCTCGGTATATCGGACATTTTACACTGCTGGCCACTGTAATGCAACACCCTGAAGGAAACATGCAAATAACATGAAATTTACAACATGCATTAGCGGAGGTGAGATATGCAAATGATTAGAATTTCAGCGCAGACGCACATCACGCGCGCCTGTGGCACCACGTCAAAGCGCTATTTAAAGCTTGGAGATTTCGACGATTTCAAGTTCGGCAATTGTGTTTTTCTTGTGGTTTTTTCAAAAAAATGATCAATTATGCCTCATCGAAAACAGCGATCATCTTTTGATCAAGTATCCGAGCGCATGGCAGTGACGGATCGCTCAGTCACATCACGAACCATAGCACAGCACATGAAGTCTGTAACACATCATACAGTGTCTGCGCGTACCATTCGACGCCGTTTACAGCAGAGTGGTCTGTCCGCAAGACGTCCATTGCTTTGTCAACCCTTGACGCAGAACCACAGACGTGGTTCTGCGTCATATTTGATTATACACGTCACATTTGATTATACACGTCATAAATAGTGGTTAAGAATATATTATACCATTCTTCAGGGAAAAATCATGATTCTTTAGGGAATGATTCTTCAGGGAAATCATTCTTCAGGGAAAATTCCTGTAGACATGCAGTGGTAGATGTCGGTACCTTTATCTATCCGCTTATACAGATCACAGTGGTTGGATGACTTATAGTAGAGGGGATTGTACAGGGCAAGATAAGATATTTGACTTCTTTTTCATGCTCTTGAAACCAATACTTGATAGATTTAGCTGTATGTATAGAGGGATTATCATATGGGAGAACGCCATCTCCTGCAAGAAACAATGTTTGCACCATAGGATGGACTAGTAAGCCAAAATTTCGACATAGTCCTTCTCATTCAATCTCCCTTTTTAGGGTTACAATCAGGCATGAAGAAAACCTTGAGATGCCATCCCAAACCCTGATGGATATGCCTTCATGATTGACAGTTCCGATGAAACAGCCAGAATATTACGCTTGTGTAGGTGTTCTTCAGACATACGCACGTCCTGTTGCGTTTAACCATGTGAACAATGATTCGTCGGACCAAATGCCGTTTTTCGACATATTACTCGACCAGGATTTGCTGTCTTGGCACCATTGTGGACGATACTTTATATTGGCATTTATTGCAAGTGGCTTGGGAATAACTACTTTTCCGTAAATGCTTTGTTTGTGAAGTTCCCTTCTACCTGTAATGGTTGATACCAGAACATGCAGATGCGAATTAAGCTCTTCGGTCATTTTGGTTGCAGTTGTTTTCTTTCTTCGTGTCACAATCCTCTTCAATACCTCGTCCGTCTCTTTCACTCAGCTCTCCTTTTCTTCCACTATTCCGTTTGGCAAAGGATGTTTCGCCGTGCACTCTCTATGCGATCATGACTTTCGCTACGATAGCTCGTAAAACCCCCATTAGCATGGGGATTGCAGTACAGATACTCCAATTTAAACGCGCTCCAACAATCTGCCCTTTTCAGAAGGTCTGCACAGTTTCACATTTTGCGCTGTTCCCCCCAAAAGAACGATGCCTTTAGCTTCATTACTACTACCTGACAGTAGAATAATACATACACTATATTATATAAAAAAATACCGATGGACAGACTTGTTTTTTAAGGAATACGAAGCACATTCATAAACACCACTAATATTGATAGGTGTTTCCATTATTTTGATAACCACCTATACATCTATATGTACATACATACATACATAGTTTTTTTTAAATGCGGCGGGCATTTTTTTTTTGACGGTTTAGAATGATATCTACGATTTAAACAGAAAAATAAACACTCATGATTATTTCCGTATCAGATCTGGGGCATAGGACACAACGACATTTATTACGTCCAATTTATAGCATTTTAAGGCTTCCCTAAAACTGAATGTTTTGCCCTTTGTCAACAGGAATTTCGGAATATTTTTCTTCTTTAAGACGAGAAGAAATAAGACGAGCATAAATTGACACTGTATTTGGAATGTTTTGCAAGAGCTATTTTCATAGAAAAATGCTTTCGTTGATGTACATTTTCGTTTGAATTTTCCCAAGGACTGAGAAAGAAAGGCTGAAGAACTACTGACACCGAAAAATATCTAATTGTAACGTTGCAACAGTTGAAATAATTGTCACGTTTATACAGGAATAGCCTGTAGGCAAACAGTAGTAACAGATTTAAAAAGAAGTTTCAACTTAACTTACTGGACTCGTGCTGAAAATGAACTAAACACCTTTTCACTCTCATACCTTTCAATTTATGGATTTCCTCTGTTTATAAATTTTTGTTCGTAATTATAGTAAGAAGGAACTGAGTTACAGAAAAGTTAAAAAATAATAATAAATTTGGAAATGAGTGTACAGGATAGTTATCACACACACACACACATATATGTATGGATTTGTATGCTGTGTGCGTGTGTATGTATGGATTTCAGTATGGAATCCTCCATGTATGTACGCATGGGTGTGCATACATCTTCAAAACTTTTAATGAATATCTAATGAACATTAAAAGTGATATATTATATATATATTATATATATTAAAATATACACAGTGATATATTATATATATTAAAAATAGAATAATTTAAGAAAATTAGAATAATTTAAGTTATACAATCATATTTAGATTCATGTGTCAGATATATTTTCTTTTCTCATAATTTAGAATAATTTATTTTTATAGCTCTTTACAACTGCCCATCTCTAGATCATCATGTATATTATTGCTGACTAAATAGTTGTAAATAATTTTTTATACGATTGCATTAATAAACTAATAAAATAATGTATAAACTAAAAAAAAATCTCTCTCTCTCTTAAAATGGTATTAAAATTTTCTTGAAAACTCAATTTATGTGGGGAAAGCATTTTAAATATGATTGATGTTGTGCGAACGCGATTGATATTAATGATGATGATGATGGTTCGACTGATGTTGGTGAATGCGGCAGGAAAACTTTTTCTTTCGACATTAAATATAACTCTTCACACACACACACACACACACACACACACACACACACATATATATATATATATATATATCTTTATATATAAAAGGCAAAGTCTGTGTGTGTGTGACCGAGTTTTTGTCTGCTCGCGGCACGGCGCAAAGACGGCAGGTCGGACAGTCTTGAGATTCGACACGAAGATGCCCCCCAAGGTCTCATTATGCAACCTCGAAGCCCTTTTTTCGATTTTTTAATTAGATATTCCGTAATTAAATATTTAGTCGCGATTTGGAGCTCCCGGACGAGTAAAAGCTCCGTAAATCCTAACGTATCCGTCCAAGAATTTTTTTTTTCGGACGAGCCTATACGGGAAAGATGACACTATACGGAAATCACAATTAAAATTGTCTGTCTTAATTTATCGATTAATTGTGATTTTTTTTCGATCGCCTGTACGCACCCATTTTTCGGAAAAAACGCGATTTTGGCCGCGATCCTTTTTTCCAAATTGTCGAATCGATACGTAAATGTTGTTACATTTTTACGAAATTTTTATCTCAGAAACCCTAGACATCACAGTTTCGAAAGCCAGAACCAAAATTAATTTACAAATTGTAATTATTTTTTAATAATTTATTTTATGATTCGGAAACTCTTGCGAGAAATCTCATTTTGGAGATTTCGTTCTTCATTTCCGGACGAAGGTAAAGCGGGGGAAAATAGGCGTGTCTTTTTCGACGTCAAGCACGTGATGTGTTGGGGCGTTTGTTTTCTATGAGGGATTGGGTGGTTAAAGGAAATCGATTACTATTGCAGTGAGAATCGATTAAAAAAACGCATTTAGTAATGCCGTAATTTTTTTGGCCAACACTTAGTTAATATCATATAATTTGTGGTGTGTTTGTGGAAAAAATCTATGAAGATTTCAGAGAATTTCAGCACCATAAACATCTTAATACGTTTTTCGTCTCGCTGACTGTTGTGGAAAGTTTTAAGTAATCCTATGTCAAAAATTTTACCAAAATGTGCCAGAAAGGATTAAATTTATATGGGTAAAATAATGTATCGTGGTGAGGAAAAGGATGACAGCGACGCCCATTAACAAAGGGTTAAGGCTACTAAACAATTGGTAATTACATTACCCGAGCAACGCCGGGACGGGTACAGCTAGTATATATATATATATATATATATATATATATATATATATATATATATATATATATATACATATATATATATATATATATATATATATATATATATATATATATATATATATATATATATATATATATATACATATATATATATATATATATATATATATATATATATATATATATATATATATATATATATATATATATATATATATGCAGGTGGTAATCAAAATAATGGAAACGCCTATCAATATTAGTGGTGTTTATGAATGTGCTTCGTATTTCTTAAAATACAAGTCTGGCCACCGGTATTTTTTATATAATATAGTGTATATATTATTCTACTGTCAGGTAGCAGTAATGAAGCTAAGGGCATCGTACTATCGTGGGGAACAGCGCAAAATGTCAAACCTTGCATACCTTGCGAAAAGGGCAAATTGTTAAAGCGCGTTTAAATCGGAGTACCTGTTACTGCAACCCCCAGGCTAATGGGTGTTTTTCAAGTTGTGGTATCGAAAGTCATGATAGCATACAGTGTGCACGGAAAAACATCCTTAGCCAAACAGAATAGTGGACGAAAAGGAGAGCTGAGTGAAAGAGACGGATGAGGTATTGAAGCGGATTGTGACATGAAGAAAGAAAATAACTCCAACCAAAATGACCGAAGAGCTCAATCTGCATCTCCATGTTCCGGTATCAACCATTACAGGTAGAAGGGAACTTCACAAATAAAGCATTTACGGAAGAGTAGCTATTCCCAAGCCACTTGTAATACATGCAGATACAAAATATCGTCCACAATGGTGACAGGCGCGTAAATTCTGGTCAAGAAATATGTCGAGAAACAGCATTTGGTCCGACGAACCATTGTTCACATTGTTCCTCCGAAAGGACGTGCGTATGTCTGGAGAACACCTACATAAGTGTAAGATTCTGGCTGTCTCATCTCAACTGTCAATCATGGAGGTATATCTATCAAGGTTTGGGATGGCATCTCGTGGTTCTCTTCAGGCCCTATTTTAACCCTAAAAGGGAGATTGACTGGGAAGGACTGTGTCGAAATTTTAGCTCACCAGGTCCATCCTATGGGGCAAACATTGTTTCTTGCAGTAGATGGCGTTCTTCAGGATGATAATCCCCTTATACATACAGCGAAATCTATCAAGTATTTGTTTGAAGAGCATGAAAAAGAAGTCAAATATCGTATCTTGCCCTTTACAATCCCCCCGACTATATATTATCCAACCACTGTGATCTGTATAAGCGGATAGAGCCAGGTATCTATAACCACCACAGCATCTCTACAGGAACCTTCATGATTTTTCCCTGAAGAATAGTATAATATAGTGTTAACCACTATTCATGATTTCTATAATCCAATTCCAAGGTGAATCAGGTGGTATCACATGACAAATGTGTTCCTGGGACGTATTAATAAAGGTTTTCTTGATGTTTCTTACTTTCCATTATTTTGATAACCACCTGTATCTACACTTCTCAAAACAATCAGGGGAGCACATGGTGTTAACGAAATAACGCAAATACTTACACCGATAAGTAACATAAAATAAATCATCCATAATTTAAAGCCTAGCAGGAAACAGAAGAAGAAAACTTCATATGCAAATCAAAGTTCATGCCGTCAAAAACTAGAAAAAGAACATAAGGGGGGAATTCGGAATGTTGTAGAAACGTCTGTTTCACTGCCTTAACTGTGAAATTCGATTGCTCAGTTATTCTTTTTGAGAAAAGGTCACTTGAAAATGTCTCAACAATGTGATTTACCGGAATCCATGGCATGGCGTATTATAGGCAGACTTGAATCCGGGCAAACACAACGTAGTGTCGCGGACGCTGTTGGAGTCGCCAGAAGTGTCGTTCCAAAGCTGTGGAATCGATTACAAGAAACAGGGAATGTTAGACGTCGACCAGGGCAAGATTGGCCACGCGCCACTACAGCAACTGATGACCGGTATATACTGTTAACAGCTCGTCGAAACAGAACAGACAATGCTACTCACCTGCAAAGACAGTTGCTCTTGGCAACAGGACGAAAGGTGTCCAGCCAAACAGTACGTAATAGGCTTCATCAGGGAGGTCTCTATGCACGTAGGCCAATAGTCTGCATTCCGTTGACCTCACGCCACCGTGCGGCCCGAAGAAGATGGGCTGCTGAACATCAAGATTGGGAGCAACATGATTGGAGCCAAGTGCTGTTTACAGACGAGTCCCGATTCAGTCTGGATTGTGACACCCGATGTGTTTTGGTATAGATTGACAGGGGCACTTGAAATAACCCCACATTAGTTCGTGACAGGTCACAATACAGACGAGCTGGTTTTATGGTATGGGGTGGAATCAGCATAGGTGGACGTACGGACCTGCATATCATTCGGAATGGCACTTTGACGGCCCGAAGGTATGCAGACGAGATACTGAAACCTCATGTCATACCTTACGCTGCAGCCCTTGGAGATTCCTTTGTTTTGCAACATGATAATGCCAGACCGCATATAGCTCGTCTTGTGGAGAACATGCTTGAAGCTGAAACAATACAGCGTATGGAATGGCCAGCGTGTTCTCCTGACCTGAATCCAATCGAGCATGTTTGGGACATGCTCGGACGACGCATTGCTTCGAGACTAAGGCCTCCTTTTACTCTCCGAGACTTGGAGATTGCACTTCTTGAGGAGTGGAACAGTATTCCCCAAAGTCTTATCGATAACATCATCACATCCATGGAAAACAGGTGTGCAGCAGTCTTAGATGTTCGAGGAGACCGCACGCCATATTAAAAATCTTGCATCATTTCTAAACAATACTTTTTTTTATCGTTTACATGTAACCAAATTGTTGCCCTAAATCATCTTTTCATGTTTTTTCCATATTTTCAAAGAATTAAAGCTTAATTATAATTTTTTTACGTCTTTTTTCTGTATTGCGCATTGATACGCGTGTACTATCCATTTTATACCAATACGTGGCTGTCTCGCATGGTTTTCTTAACTTCTTTGCTTGCTCCCCTAATTTTTTTGAGAAGTGTATACTGTACTAATAACTTTTGCTATGAAATAAGAAAGTGAATGAAATAAGCATTTAAAACAGCTAATATTAACTAGTTAAAAATTTTCAGTGTAATGTTTCAGGCATACGATGCGAAAAGCTAAACGCAACCGGATTGCTACAGATTGAATATTCAAACAATCGGGAAGCTGGAAGCTATGCTATGTTCCATTGCACCGTTCCAGGAAACCGAACTGGTATTCCTTTTACTGACTGTCTAGAAAATGGCTTCTGGAGAGATCCACCAGCAACTTGTACAAGTAGGTTCAGTTCATGATTTTTGAAAATTACTCCATTTCATTTTCATGAGAGATGCAGAGTAATATGGTGAGAAACATGGAATTCAATTAATAAGATACGAGATATTCCTCATTTAAAATTACATCTAATTGGAATAATTGGAGTGATAAACACTAATTGTCACACACTATAGTTCATTTTTAAGCATTTCAAATGACAAATATAACTTTGTCAGACAACTGAATTGAATTGAGGCAGTATTTGTAATTTTGTAAAATGCTTTTCAATGAAAACAAAGTAAAAATCATTATTTTAACTCACTTATCAAATGTACCTATTAAACTTTTTATAGCTGTTTGAGGTACTTTGTGAGGTATTGAGCGTTTACGCTTGAATCAGAATAATGCTTGTATAAAACAAGTTGTACTATTGTATTGTATTACGCTTTGATTGATTGCATAAGTTTGTATTGCAATCGTTAACTTGCAGATTGTAAGGAAGGAAATTATCAAAACCCGGAACAACGCCGCCTGAACCACGGCAGACAGAAAAATGCATTTACTTCAAAAAAGGAAAGAAATTATAAAAAAAAATTGCAAAACACTAAAGTATAATTTAACTGTTAAGAAGAAAAACAATACATATGCTGCTGGTGAATTTTTATTGCCCTAATAAATGAGTCGTTTAGTTTGGAAGTGGCATGAGTTACTTTGTTGATAAATCGAGATATTTAAAAAATAGCCATAGATATTTAAAGATATTTAATACCTCAGTAGTTCTCCTCATATTGATTAAATTTTTTTTCTTAATTATGAGCTACCGGTAAATTGTAATTAATGTTGTTATTAACTCGATTTTATAATGAGGGACTTATGTGACTTTGAAAATAAACGGCTCAGATGTAAGTAATAAATTAATTTGTATTCATCTTCAGGATTAAATAAATTTGTAATTAAGATATATTTTTCCTTTCTATCGTATTTATTTTCATAAGGGAAAAAATACTTAAGAAAGTATGAAAATTAGTATGTAAATGCTGTATGTTAGTTAAAAAGGGAATTTTAGATTTTGACTTGAGTAAGTATTAAAGGTAAGATATCGAAATATAATTTAAATGCATTTTAAACAAATTTCTGTGCTAGTTCAGTATCTTTCCAATGCTCCAAACGACTGATTTTCTGTTCAAAATGTATAATTTTTAAAAAGCACAGGTTTGATGTATATTACAACAACTGTAAGTATTATTTTAGAATCGAATTTATTAAGGAGATTTCAGTGGCAACTAAAACTATTGATTGGTGAAATTTTTATTTAAATCGAGTTTCAGTGCAAAAAAAAATATTTAAAAAAATTAATTTTATGTTGAATTAAAAAATGAAGACACAATTTTTTTTGTAAATCCTTTTTAAGTAACAAAGGGCAAAATTAGGTGAAATTATAAAAAATTATGATTCAAGGGTCATTTAAATCTTAAATTTTTTTTTAACTTTAAAATTTAGTTTTAATGAATTTACTTTTTTTAAATACAAAATGATTTAATGCTACAATGAGAATTTCTACATAAATTCTTATTTGAATAAAAAACTGAATTTTTTTTTAATGTTCACCGTCCCCTTGAGCTATTTAACATTTCACCACGCTTGATACAGCATAACGCTTGAAGGAAATAAGTAGAATGCGGTAATTTGACCTGCAACAGATTGGAAAAATGTTGCATACAAGCTATTTTAATTGAACGTTACAATGATTAAAATATTTTCTTCTGATAGATGGTAGGATATGTAATTTAGAACTGTGTTTCAATCTGTTCTGCGTAATGTATATTGAATATCTTTTTTCCCTAATGGCTGGGAGAACTGAGCCAAGGCTCTTGTCCGGGGGGAGCCGGCAGCGTGAGACCACTTCGCCGCATGCGTTGCCCCGGGTGCATCACAGGGGGTGTGTCCACACTGCATCCGTTCGATGGTCCGCGAATTTTGAATCGAGTCAAGTGGTGGGACCAGACCACCTGAACCAGCACCCCGAGAGGTAATTTGAGAACTTGAAGGACATTCCAACCACGCCCTATTTTGCGTGCCCCGGCCACCATTAGTGAACATGTCACCATTAGTGATTTTGTCAACGACCGGCCTCGAACACGCAACCCTCAGATCACTGACTCGACGCCTTTCCCAACTGGGCTACCGCGTCCGTATATATTAAATATCTTAACACTTATTATTTGCAGCATTCTGAATGCATACATTTATAGAAACATTTTATAGCAACATTTCAAACCAGCATTTCTTCAGATAAGAAATTACGATTATATTACTTTAGATGAATATGTTAGTTTTAATTTTGAGAAATAGCAAATTGGGTACCCTGTGGATGTTTTCCTGAATTCTTTCATTTTTTCTTTCAGTACAAAAATTTTTCAAATATATAATAATAGAATATCCCAAGAATGATTTTAAACACCCGAAGGGGTTTTAACTATAATTCTTTATTCCTGTAGTGTAATAATTTAAAATTTCCAGTTATGACTATATCGTAATCTTTCTTTCCCTAGTTCCGAGTTGTTCTGTAGACGAACTACGTTCTTCTGTTCGTAGGAATGTTACACTAATAGATACCAAAGAAGAGAAGAATTCCGTTCCATATAACAGCACGATAAAATTGATGTGCGAAAATGGCGTGGTTGCTGTAGGCAATCCAGAGGCAAAGTGTGAACACGACGGCAAGTGGAAAATCGATAAAGTGCAGTGTAAGTAGGCTTACTACTCTATAAATTTAAAATAAGAACAGACTTTTTTTAACCGCAAGCATCAGCGAAAAGCCTAAGTTCGGTAGTTTGATATCACTAAGTCAAGGTTATAAACATAAAACACCAGTTTTCTGTAGATTTTAAGTTAACTGTTAATACTAATCTCAGCGTCCATTCTCACGCATTATCAGTGTTCCAGAGAATCAATTAATTGGCACAATAAATTAAGAACTTGGAGAGCTTTGGTTGGAACTTACTGCCGTGAACCAAATATCTTTCATTGAATACAGGCCGCAAATCACCTCTCCTTTTTATCTGATACATATTTTACGGTATGCAATTGGGGATTATTAGGCAAGGTTTCTTTTTTCTTTTTTACTTCCCCGTCATGGAGAGTAAACCCTATCATGCACAAGAGTGAAACTATAGACTCTACTTAACAACAAACACAACCTGACTGTTCTGCTGTCGTGACGTGCTGTTGTATCCTTACACACTCGGATCCTCGTGAACGACGTCTCGATCATCTCGACAGCTAAACTGCACTTGAAATCACAGTATTTGTTTTAAACTTCATACTAAAAAAATTCTTTGAAAAAGATTCTTATGAGTTCGGTCCATCGTTTGCTTTACTTTTGTCATATTTTGCATTGTACACACGTCAAAAATTAAGCGTTTGGATCTCGCTCTGGTTCGTAAATCTCTCAAAATATTACGGTGACTCGTCATTTAAGAGACCAAACGGTTGCCTGAATAAAATTAATCGAAGTAAAAAAGTCTCATAGAAGAACTAGAGCAGTATTTATTTTTTGGCATTACACCTGGTGTCGAACCTCCTCACTTCTTTGGTTTGGTTTTTGTTCGTTGTTCAGGGCGTTTACGGTAGTAGATTTAGCACCGCACGAGTAAATATTCACATCATAAAGTTCTGTACACACCCGTGAATATTCAAAAGTTTTTATTTCTTTCGCAAGCACAAACGCCGCTGTCTACAAGCTTATTTACAGTATTATACAGTCAATTAACTATTTCAGTCATCTCCCAATGACTGTTACCTAACAAAGACCTAGTGCGTCTTCGGGGTCTCAATACACCCACGCACCGTATTCGTCTGCCGGCCCTCTCTAGAGCCAACAACCGCAGACTAAAACAAAACCACACGCCTTCTCTCTCGCGTGGGCACAAGCACTCACTCTGACGTCCCCCTGACTTCTGCTCGGGGCACCGTCAACAACTCGAATCCCTTATCGAGCCGGGGTCATTGCCCTACCCCCCCTGCCTCCTCGAGAAGAGAGTAGCAGGGAAGGGTGATGCCGCAGACACGACACCTTCCCCCCAAGATGGCGGTTGCAGATGCATCTGCAAACACACATCTGACAATTACCTGTCTGCCCGGCCTTTACACACAATATTCGATTTAACAAAATTTCACAATAATAATAACAAACAAAATAAACACTCCTAACATTAAACATAATCATAATTATCACTATTTGGAGCTACATTTCCAAAACTATTAATAGCTAACGATACACAGGTAAAATAAAGTGAAATACTAATATCAAAATACACATCTTCATAACCATGAAATAATTAAAATTACGCAGGTAACATAAAATGAAATATGAGTAATCAAAATGCCTATCTTCATAACCCTGAAATAACTAAAGATAACAGAATAACGTCAATTAGAAATAAAGGAAATGCGCTTCTTACCATACTGGACATCACATAAAATAGATTTACCACATAAACTACATAATATCGATACTCGTTAATATACTGCAACTACGAAAGAAAAAAAATATTGTTAAAATACTACATATAAAGAAAAATATTTAAAAAGTTCCACACTAAGTCCATCGTAAAAGTTCGTGACTCCTGATAGCTAGTCCTCGACTGGAAGACACGACACAACATCTGCATTTGCCAGTTTCGCTCCTGGCCGATCCCTATAATAATTACACAAACCTAAAAGACTTCATAACTGTGTTTTCGTTTTGGGATGTTCAGTACAATAACTGATTTTACCAGCCTTCTTTATGCTTCTTTCTTCCAGACAACCATTCTTTTCCCGGGTATTTCTTTGCCTTTTAGAAGACCTGCTTTTGGGTTCTACTTTACGCTTAATAGAAAGCGTTTCTGCAAACACTGATTTCTTATCTTTCACATCTTGGCAAATTGCCTGCTGAGCATTTTCAGCATCAATGCTTGATTTATGTGCTAAATGCAACACTTTACTTCTTCTATCGTAAGGCAATACCAGCTGCATCTCTTTCTCCTAATATTCTATCTCGATGGCAATTGAGTCCGTCAATCGACACAAAATTCCCTTTCTGTCGTTTCAAATTCCCTCTCACGGATTCTAAAGAGTCGCATTTTTCTTGTTGTTCTCTATCGTCCCTCGCTCGTAGGCAGTTTAGAATTTCTTGGTCATTGTCGCCTGACTCTACTTCAAAACTAAGGCCCGTTGCACACACGGCGTAGGCGGAGATTTTCCATCGGACGTCGTTCTAAAAGTAGAGCTTACACACACGGCGAAAACCTCCGTTGCCGGGGAAAAGGCCCACCCCTCCTTTTCAAATCCTGCACGTGTCCAAGAAACCAGAGGGGTCGCATCAACGCCCCCCTCCCCCCAGCCGGGATCGGAGGAGCCCTCCTTTTCGAATCCCCTTTACGATTCCAAGAAAACCAGCGCGCCTCCCCCCCAGCAAACCCCCAACCACACCCTCGCAAAAGACCCTACGACGGTAGAGTCCGCTGTGTGTGTAAGCGTGCATAGGGTCACATGGATAACTACTTCAATCTGGCGTCAACGAATCCGCCGGCATACAGTGGCACTCGACAGCTGCACAGGCTACCGTCGAAGAAAAATTTCATTTTCCGCTGTGTGTGCAAGCTCCAATTGACTTCTGTGGTCTACTGTTGGAACGACGTCCGATAGAAAATTTCCGCTAGAGATAAAAACGCTGTGTGTGCAACGGGCCATACAGTGTGAGGTTCTTCTTCCGTGTTCCGTTGACCTCTTTCCCCCCTGGGTGAAGGGTCGCTAATTTCCCCCTCGCAGGGCATTGTCCGTTCCTCAGTAAGAGGAGTTCTTGTTTCATAATCTTCGCCCCAGCTGTGTTCGCCGGCGTCCACAAGCAACTGATAAATGCTGGGGGGTAGGAGACATGCGACGTTTAATTTATCGGTAACGGCGACGAATATTTCTATGGGATGGAAGATCCTATTCCCATGCTTTTTCGTGTGTAGACTGATTGGCACCTTGCAGATTTTTGCCTCGATTTCCTCTCCAAAAGCTGAGGCGAGAACTATTCTTCCATTCGTCTCAGAATTCGACACGTATGATGCATGCAAGAGAGGAATTTGTGATCCGCTATCCAAATTCGCCTTAATTTGGTGTTCATTGATCAGAAGGTCTACATACTCCAAAGGTTGAATCGGGATTTTTGTTTGGAAATATTTCACTTCCACCTTTCCTGCTAATGGCTCGTCGCTATTATTTCGATGTTTATCTGGTACAGTATTGGCCTCATGCGAACTTCCCAAATCTTGTTGTTTCTTCCCACAATCACGTGCTAGATGTGTATTCGAGCCACACACATAACAATCTTTGCTTCTATATTTCGAAAAGGTTTCAGTCTTTCTAACATTTTCATTTCGCATATGAGGTGGTATGCATTTCGTCTTCTCAGGTGTTGTACCGACATGTTCTGTATTATTTCGCGTGTAATTTGAATCTGGGTAGGCTTGTTTATGTAACGTTTTTGCTCGAGCTATATAAAAGGTATCACATTCCCGTCCGAGATCAATCGACGGAAACCACCCGTTACATTGCCGCACACCTATGTGAGTTTGTGTTTCTTGATCGAGTGTGGAAAACAATTTAAACGCAACCATCAAACCGCATACGCTTTTGTAATCTTTGCAGTTTCTTAGACTTAAATAGTATTGAAAGGTCGTACTGAGTCGCGACGCAAATTGTACATGGGTCTCCATTGAAAACCGTTTCACCCGTCTAAAATTTTCCAAACAAACTTGTGCAGTTGGTTCGAACTCTCGTAACACTATTGCCTTTAACTCTTCATAATCTTTAATTTCTTCGTCATCAATGTAAATTAAGATGTTTGCTGCTTTCTCACCCAATAGATTTATTAGAACTTCTGCTTTATGTTCTTTCGCTACTTTTTTTGTTGAAAAAGCACGTTCTAGTCAGGCGAAAAATAGATTCCACAACTCAGGCTTATTAGGACAGGGAATGGTCAATGCTTTTACACTTTTAATAATATTTACTAGACATCTATCCTCGTTATCGTCTTCCTCGTTATCGTCCTCGTACTCATCTCCCAATGACTGTTACCTAACAAAGACCTAGTGCGTCTTTGGGGTCTCAATACACCCACGCACCGTATTCGTCTGCCGGCCCTCTCTAGAGCCAACAACCGCAGACTAAAACAAAACCACACGCCTTCTCTCTCGCGTGGGCACAAGCACTCTCTCCGACGTCCCCCTGACTTCTGCTCGGGGCACCGTCCACAACTCGAATCCCTTATCGAGCCGGGGTCATTGCCCTACCCCCCCCCCTGCCTCCTCGAGAAGAGAGTAGCAGGGAAGGGTGATGCCGCAGACATGACACCTGGGATCATAAAAAAGCATTTACTCTAAATATTTGAGAATAATTTCAAGCCTCTAGGATAAAATTTCTGTTTTATATGGGTCGCCCAAATGAAAGTGGCCCTACAGTAAGTGTGACAAATGGTTTAATGGTATTGCTGTAAGTTAGTATACAAAATAAAAAGAAATACATAAAGAACATACAGGCTAGACATAATTGCCTTGTAGGTTGAAACAGGTGTGCCAGAGGTCCACGAGATGATGAGTACCCTGGGTGAAGAAACTCCGTGGTTCGCTGTGGAACCATGCAGAATTGTGTGACTAATTCCTTCACTCATAGACTTTCCATCGGCTATCTCGCGAGTGGTCATTCGCCGATTGATCACGAGACTGTCCACAGCTGCAATTGCTTCCTGGGGGATAACCACATGCGCTTGACCTGGTCGTGCTCTGTCGTCCGTACTGCTTTGTCCGTTACGAAAATCGCTACACCATCTGAATACTGATCTATGTGACATACACTCTGTGCCATACACATTTTGCATGTGACGATAATTTCTCGAGCAGTTACATTTTCCGCCGTTAAAAATTGCACGACTGCACGTTGACAACGTTTGGAGGCATCTATGATACGAACGATACCGTTGACCTTGCTTCTACGCTATCATAACAGCATCTGTCGTAATCTGACGATATGGCATGCCTTCCCAGCACTCAGCGTCCTCTATAGGCGCATGCGTAGTCTTCTGTATCTGAAAACGATGGCGCAATAACAGCAGTGCCACATTCTTTTGGGCGACCCTTATATATTAGGTTTCTCTAAAATAATTCTTGTGATGCGTGTAATTGCTGTTATTTTATGTCTTGAATACGTGTTTCTATTTTCAGGTGCATCTGGTTGCCAACCACCAACACCACCAACTGGTTCGAAGTTAATTTTGAGTCCTAAAAAAGAAATTTTCAAATTTGGAGAAAGACTGGATTTTTCTTGTCCTTCTGGAATGGATCTTGATGAAGGACCGGAAATGATAATGTGCCTCAAAAGTGGATGGTCAGAAGAGATCCTTCCTAAATGTAAAGAAATAAATAGTTTCGAAGATTCCCCTAATGGATAGTGAGACGCCAGCCAATCTGCTTTCAATTATGAAAATTAATTTTGTCTTATAAAACGAAGTATATTTTTATGGTCTTTGTCCTAAAAAATATTGATTTATTTATTCTCAGAAAAAATATGCATTCAGTGTATGAGAGACTGAAAAAATCGAGATTTTGTTGTAAATTTTATAAACGATATCGTATCTTTAATTGATGAACTTTTGTAAAACAAAGTTATTTATTTACCGAACTTTTCTGAAGATTCTTGACTTTACAGGCAAATTATTCTCCTTTTAACGAAAAATATTCTGCATTACAAAGTTTCTTTCGACATAGAAACATTCGATATAACTCTATGAGGGGACTCTACAGTAGGGTTAGGCGGATCCTATGAAGAATAATTCGTGAGATTGTTTTTAACGTAGTACACAAAGACAGTGCATCGAACAGAGACAATGCAACTAAAAGCCAATAAAATACCGAATTTTTATTCATAATGGGTATTTTTAATCATAAACGAATAAGAGTAAAAAAAGCGGAGTATATTTGAAAACCAAGGACAACGGATCTGTGTATTTAGTATTTATAATTTTGCGTCACAAACATGTATAAAACCACAAGCAACGATATATGAGCCGTAAGCCTTGCAAGCAGAGCAAATTAAAACAAATGCCTCTCTAATGTATGTATATATATATATATATATATATATATATATATATATATATATATATATATATATATGTATGTATGTATGCATACAGGGTGGTCATAAAAAAACATTGCCGATATATGGGCCTCTAGCGGCTGTTCCGTTCAACCGATCGAGATGAGATTTCAGATATAGTTATTTAGAGGTATGAGCTCGGGATTCTGAGAACGGCAACCAAGTGGCGCCCACGGTTACGGTTATAGGTACAGAAACTCGAAATATTTGAATGGCAACGCCCACTTTTTCCCGTCGCAAACTGCTCAGCGCAAGCGAAAACCCTAAAGAGCGTTGGAACGGTACGTGTATCACAAAAAAAACGGACGCGTTATGCACGCAAAAAAAAACAGCTCTGCGAACGGCCAACAAAAACACGATCAGGGCGCACGGGGGAAATTTGCATATGACAGAGTTATGTCACCAATAACTGATGACAACACGATCGGTTCAAAGAAAACTTTTATTTGGATTACATATTTTACACATGGGTTCCATCACAAGCCGTTCGCAGAGCTGTATTTTGTGAGTGCGTAACACGTCCGTTTTGGGTGATACACGTACCGTTCCAACTCTATTTAGGGTTTTCGCATGCGCTGAGCATTTTGCGACGGAAAAAATGGACGTTGTCATTCGAAAATTTCGAGTTTATGTACCTATAACCGTAACCGTGGGGGCCACTTGGTTGCCGGTCACATAATCCCGAACTCATATTTTTGAATAACTTTATTTGAAATCTCATCTCGATCGGTTGAATGGAACAGCCGCTAGAGGTTCATATATCAGCAAAGTTTTTTTATGACCACACTGTATATACACTGGTTATGAAAAATTAAGGAAAAGTCATAAAAATAACGATTACTCAAAACGTTACGCGTAGAATTTAATGAAACTTATACACATTATACAACACATAGGTAGGTATAAAATAAAAAAAAGAAATCGCCAGACAGTTATGGTGTTATAGAAACTAGCGTATGTAAACAATGAACAAATCGGATGTGTCCGTTTGGTATAGGAAAAGTACCTTTAATATGGCGTATGATCCCTCTCGAGAAGCAATACAGCACATACAGCGATGTGTGATGCTATCCATTATGAGGTCTATGAGTTCGGTAGGAAGTGAGAGCCATTGCTCTTGAAAAGCAGTTGAAAGCGTGGCTAGGGTCATAGGAGGAGGATTGAGAGCAGCTATACGTCGTCCTAAAGCGTCCCAAACATGCTCGATAGGATTCAGGTCCGGTGATCGAGTTGGCCACTCCATGCGCTGAATTGTTTCCTGCTCAAGATGAGAATCCACGAAGCGAGCCCTGTGCGGTCTCGCGTAATCGTCCTGTAGCACGAAAGCATCACCTATTGCCGAGACATAAGAGCGCACATAAGCATCAAAGATGTTATCTCTATAGGTGTTAGCATTCACATTTCCACGGGGAAATACATGGAAGTCTGTGCGTCCACCCAAAGAGATGTCACCCCAAACACAGACACTGCCTGATCCGTATAGATCTCTTTCAGGGTTGTGTGATGGATGAAAATGAGTTCCAGGTTCTCTCCAAATCAAAATACCCCAACTATCACTTTGGAGTCTAAACCTGGACTCATCCGTAAAGAGGACTGCCCTCCATTGATCACGCGTCCAGTGGACATGTTGACGTGCCCACTGCAAACGTTCCCGCCTATGGCGTGACGTGAGCGGGACGCAAATGGCTGGTCGCCTCACAAAAAGACCACCTTCGTGAAGCCTTCTACGCATGGTTGACGTTGATACCAACCTTCCGGAGCTTGCAATGAGGGAGGATTGGACGGCGAGGGAGTTCAGACAGAGTTGTGGTTCTATTCCTTCGTGCGCATAATGACAAATATCGATCATCGGCACTCTTCGTAGCGTATGGCCGTCTTTGACTGAACCTCCTAGATGCCGAATCCATGGTAATAAATTGTTGCCAAAGTCTATGAACCACAGACAGATTCACATTTAGCTATCTAGCCACTTCTGTCTGACTTTGTCATACCTCTAGTCTCCCAATAGCTCGCCATCGCAGTTCTTCGGTCAAATGATGCCTGGAGGTCATTGTTACAATTTGGCTATGCCAGTTGTCTAATCTCAGCTCGCAGCTACAATTATTGCCTTGCTCTGAGACATGCACTTTTATGCTCCTCGCAAATGACGTATTTAGACTGCAGCGCCACTATTTTGCATAATGTAGTATTGTTTAGCACCTTTTACTTAACAACATATTCAAATTTTAAACAGATTGGCCTAATTTTAAACGTGTTATCCCTCTTTTTGTGATTTTTCCTTAATTTTTGATAACTAATATATATATATATATATATATATATATATATATATATATATATATATATATATATATATATATATATATATATATATATATATATATGTGTGTGTGTGTGTGTGTGTGTGTGTGTGTGTGTGTGTCTGTCTGTCTGTCTGTAAGTAAGAAACAAAAAATTCCTGCTCCTAGTTTTAACCTAACGTGTATTCTAAATTCTCTTTTTAATGAAGCACAATCCCTCTTCTAAAATCCGATTTAGGAATAACTTAATTGGTATTTTATAGTACCCCTTAATGTACGTGTCGCTGGATCTTTCCTGGCAGAAATCTTCCAACCCTTAAATCGATTCTTAAAATTCAATAACATAACCACACATGGTCCGAACATAGGCCTCATTAAGTTTGTATATTATAAATAAGGCCTGCTTACAAATTCCTACTGACTAACAAAACACAGAACGAGCACGTGACTAAATTTCCCCATCAATTGGAATCGCGGGACAGCCACGACGATAGAGACCACGCGACTAATATTTTCCAATTAAATAAATCCTACCCTTGAGGAGAAATAAGAAAATATCCATTTCATATACCGGAGAAGTCTTCCTCCTCTTATTACTTGTTACCGGTATGAAAGGCCATGTTCGTTTCTTGTAAAATTTTGGCCGAAATGAAAGGACCCACTCTTCTCTAACAGTCTGCTGTCCTGCAATCGAGCATCTATCGCTTCCCATTCGTTTGGAAAAGTCCGATGCAAACCTGTCCTCATAATGCATTCAACTGAATAAACTGCTTTGGATAAACTACATATCCCTTGTTTGTGAATGATTACTCAACCTGTCTCTCTTATATTTTCATTCTCCATTCATTATGTGAAAATTATCACGCATATATATATATATATATATATATATATATATATATATATATATACCGGGTGCGTCATAAAGTCGTGCAAAGTTCAAAAATTCGTAATAAAAAAAGTAATGCTCGAAAAATTTTTCTGTTTGCGCCAATAGGATCAGAGGGACTTAGGATTTTTTTTTCCATGTAAAAAAAAGTTTCCAAAAGTAACCGAAAGAGGGCTCTCACACGTCATACCGACACGTTTTATGCAAATCGGGCAAACACAAACAGAAAATCAAATGATACTGTGTATTTATTCTAAATTAACAGATGTTCAACATTACCACCAGCACAAGGTAATAGACAAGTGAGGCGCGTCACTAAACAGTCACATGAGGAGAATGCAGTGGTTGACTCAGGTACACACAAGGGCTTGACGTCGCCCAGATACGGCTGTTTTGCGTATTAACGTCATTGGTCTAGGCGGTGGTTCAGTTTTAAAATTACTTTATCACTATCTAGTCAGTTTATCTATAATCTAAATCAATAAGAACACAGCAAAAAGAAATCTATGCAAAAATTTGAGAAAAAATTTAATAAAAGGTTAAAGCGCATGTTATCTCATCTAAATCTAGATCTAATCTGTTACACATAAAAAGGAGAAAGAAGAGTTACATGACTAGCGCATGCGCGCTGAACAGCTTCGCGTCACAAGTGACGTGATTTCGAAGGAGAGCTCAGATCGCTCTAGTCGGAACATCCCGGCCCCCGTTGGACGGTGGTCCAACATCATCTGGAAAGGGGAGTGGGACGACCCTGTTGATGGCACGGCGGTAAACCCCGTTTCTCGTTCTCAGGTCCACCACTCTAACTAGTCCATCTTGACCAGTAAACGTTTGCTCGATGCGTGCTAGATTCCATTCCATTGGAATTTTGCTTGGGTCTTTTATTAAAACTAACTGTCCTACCTTTAGGTTGGGTTGTTGTGTAGCCCATTTGGCTCGAGATTGCAGGTGGCTAAGATATTCGTTTGTCCATCGGTTCCAAAATGTAGATCTTAGGTCTTGTATTAGGGTCCATCTGGAAGATAAACACAGATTATCCGAAGTATGATTAGTTTCTGGTAACTGTAATAGGGAGGCACCTATCAGGAAATGGCCTGGAGTCAAGGCTTGAAGATCTGTTGGATCTGCAGAAAGAGGAGTTAATGGGCGGGAATTTAGGCAGGCTTCTATTTGAGTTACGAGCCTGTACAACTCTTCAAAATTTAGAATCTTTGTTTTCGCAGTCTTCACCAAGTGTTTCTTCATCGATTTTATATTAGCTTCCCATAATCCACCAAAATGTGGCGATGCAGGTGGTATAAAGTTCCACTCTATGCCTTCTTCGGCACTGAATTTTTGTACAGAGTCCGATTTGCATATTTTAAACCAGGAATCTAAGATGTTTTTAGCGCCCTTGAAATTTGTAGCATTGTCACTCCAGATGGTAGTTGGTCTTGATCGTCTTGCGATAAATCGCCTAAGACTTGCAAGAAAGGCTTCTGTGCTTAAATCGGATACGATTTCAAAATGAACAGCTTTCGTACTGAAACAAATAAATATTGCGATATATGATTTCATAGTCACTTTAGATCGTCTCAAATTAGGTTTAGTAAGTATTGGACCAGCGAAATCCAGTCCTATCTTTTCAAATGGTCGAGACGGTATAACTCTATCTCTTGGTAGGTTACCCATCATTTGCTTCATGGTTTGATTTCTTGTTCGGAAACAAGTCATGCATTTACTAATAACTCGTTTGATTCTATCCTGTCCAGAAGGTATCCAATACATTTGTCTAATAAGGTACAGGGTTGTCTGAGTACCCGAATGAAGAGATTTTTTGTGGTAGTAATCTATCAATAATTCAGTAAAGTGGTGAGCTTTGGGTAAAAGTAATTGGTGTTTCCGGAATTCTGAAAGTTTCGAATTGCTTAATCGTCCACCAACTCGCAAAAGTCCTTCTTTGTCTAGGAATACGTTTAATGAGAGAATTTTACTATTGTTTTGGATTTGGCGATTTGATTGTAAAGATTTAATTTCGGAATGAAATTCGGAACGTTGAACATATTTAACCAATATCTTGGTTGAATTTTGAATTTCGGAAGTACTCAAAAAGGCTTTGTTTCTTAACTCAGGTTCAAGTCTACAATTTTTAGAAAATCTTAAGCACCAAGCGGTGACTCTAACTAATTTGCTGAATGAAGAGTATTTGTTAATGAAATCATTTGTCGTTACACTATCTACTACTGTTGCATTCATTAAAGCTCCTTTTCGAATTTCAAGTTTTTCGGTGTCTAAGCCCTTTTTTGATCCTTCAAATCTGGGCCATTTCTCCTTATCGTGAACCAACCATTCAGGTCCGTTCCACCATAATTTATTATCTTTTAATTCGGCGACAGTTAATCCTCTAGATATCAAATCTGACGGGTTGTCCTTTCCAGGACAGTGGAACCATTCACTAGGATTGGTATATTGCTGAATCTCTTGTACCCTGTTTTTTAGAAATGGTTTAAACCTGTCGGATGTATTCTTTATCCAAAAGTAAGCTATAGACGAATCTGTCCAAAAATAACGCTCAAATGAATATTCTCAGCCCTTTGAAATTTTATCACATAACCTAGCAGAAAGAAGAGCACCTATTAATTCAAGACGGGGTAGCGAAATTGCTTTTAGTGGAGCAACTCTGCTCTTCGACGCCACAAAACTAGTAAAAATACTTCCATCACTGCGTGTTATACGTAGATAAACGACGACGCCATAAGCTTTCTTCGAAGCGTCTGAAAAACAATGTACTTGTATATCATTTATTTCCTTAGGAAGGGCATTAGCGAAACAATAGCGAGGAATACTGATATCCTTCAGCTTTTCGATTTCATTACACCATTCATCCCAAACAACGGTTATATTCTGAGGGAGATAATCATCCCAATCCAGTCCCAAACACCAAATCTCTTGAATTAGACACTTAATTCTAACTATATAAGGTCCGAGGAATCCCACGGGATCAAAAATGCGACCTACTGCTTGTAGAAGGTATCGTTTGGTGTTTACTCGTTTTGAAAGGAATTTCTCTAAATTTTTTGTTTCGACATAAAACAAGTCATCGTTGGCATTCCAAGCCACTCCTAGCACCCTTTGGGGTAACAGAGCTTGAGTGTTAGGCTCAACGGATTCATTTACATCTATCCCTACTTTCTTCCACAGTTCACGTAACTCTAACGAATTGGTCTGCCATTTACGTAGAACCATGCTTGCATCCTCAAATATCTTAGTACTCTGTATGCTCGTATTATAGGCTTGTTCTACATTTTCTCCACCAGTGATCAAGTCGTCTACGTACAAAGATGTACTTAAAATTTTGTAAATTTCAGGAAAGCTTTCTACATACCTCTTTAGGTGATACTTAATGGTTGCAGCCAGGAGGAATGGTGATGAACTCACCCCAAACAAGACTCTGCAGAGTCTGAACTCCTTGAGCTCTGGAACTGCGTTAGGTTTAGTGGGGTCATCGTCCCAAAGGAATCGGGCCACGTCTCGATCTTCTTCATCTATCTCTATTTGCAGGAACGCCTGCTTAATGTCCGCAGTCAGCGCAACAGGTTGTTGTCTAAATCGAATTAAAAGAAGGAAAAGATCGGGTAACAAATTGTTTCCAGTATGCAGACAGTCATTTAAGGATACCTGTCCTTTGCCATGTGAAGAAGCGTCAAACACCACTCTTAATCTACTCGTGGTTTTGTCTGTTTGAATCACTGCCCTGTGTGGGAGGTAAAAGGTTGGGGCTTCTCTGGCTTTATCTAAAACAGGAACAGGCTCTATGATATTTTCACTTAAGTAGTCTTCTAAAACAGCCTTGTATTCTGTGAATAATATTGGATTATTCTGGAACGTACATCGTAGTCTTGAAAATCTTTTATTAGCAACTTCTCGATTATCTTCTAATAATTGCTTCATCTCAGGTTTCCAAGGAAGTCGCACCTTATATCTCTTGTTATTGTAGGATATACCTGCCTCAAAGTCTTTCATAATTTGTTCGTCGAAATTACTACTATCTTTGTCTTCAGCTTCAACGCCCAGATTCTCCAGTTCCCAAAACTGTCTTAGCTGATCTGAGATAAGTTTCTCTTCCACAACTACCTTCATACTCAGTAACTCGTTAGTTGAATCAATCCGACCTTGAAGACACCATCCGAAAATTGTTTCTGTGGCTACAAGCTTATCACCTAAACGTTTCAGTCTTCCTGATACTACATCAAAATAATAATCAGCACCGATTAAAATCTCAATTTTATTATTCCCGTAATTATAGCAGTCTGCAAGCTGTAATCCCCTCATCTGTTTTTTAGCTCTAACCAAATTAATCTCTGGAGCAGGAATATTAGTTGCGGATATTTGCTCCGTTTCTAGCACTTCTATTTCGATATATAAGGAAGGTTCTTCTCTGTTTTCAAGTTTTAATTTCACTACATTATATGTTTTTTCAGTTGGTTTGTTGGTCCCGAATGAGTACACAGATAAAGTTTCTTGTCTAATAACTCGTAGTTTCAACTTCTGAGAAATATCTTGAGCTATAAAACTCCTCATCGAGCCATTATCAAGCAACAAGCGAACATGTTCGATTTTATCATCGTTAAGGGTTTCCCTTATCATTGCTGTGCATGTTTGAAGTAATACACTGCACTGAGAATTTCCGTTTGGTTTAGTATTTTCCGATTCAATTTTGTAGTGAGAAATTGCCGTAACCACTTTATTTTCAGTGTTACTGTCTGATTTATTTTCGAGTTGATAACAGATGGATCTGTTATGTTTTCTATTACAAAGATCGCACAATTCTCTTTTTTTGCACTCTTTAATTCTATGTTGTGCTTTCAGGCATAAAAAACAACGCGCCTGTCTTCTCAAAACATCTTTCTTTTCATTCACACTCAAACTTTCACAGCGCTCTGAATCATGTTTCGCATTGCAGTAAATGCAAGTTTGACTAATTGGCAACATGTATTCGTGTACCTTAGAACTATTTATCGCTGACGTTCGGTAGCGATCATGTTGTTTATCGCGAAAATTGTTTTGACTATCTCTCGAAAACTGCTTCGACCTGACGCCAGCACTTCCCGAGCTTGTCTGGCTGTAGTTTAACATTCTCCCCCCTTCTCCCTTCGAACTACGAAGCATTATCGATGATTCGCGACACTCAGTTTCAATTTTTAAGAATTTCAATAATTCTGACACGTTCGATTCACCGTCTTCTGATTTATCTAAACATCTTCTATTAAAATCTAAAGCAAGATCCTCAGGTATCAATTTTAAAAGTATGGGTTGTAATAAATGACCGTACATACCAGAAGTAACATTTAGCGATTCTAGACTTCTGATCTGTACCTCACAAGTATCGTACAATTTTCTCAGTCCGGTTACATTGTTAGAGTCCTTCACAGGATTAAGGTTTAATAATCTAGATATGTGTGCTGATATTAAATTATTTAACTTCGCAAATCTGTTCTTTAATAGCGTTTTCGCTTTTTCATAATTCTCATCTGAAAGTGCGAAGCCGCAAACAACATTGGCCGCTGCACCTCCAAGTAATGATTTTAAATATGAGAATTTATCTATTTCCGTCAAAGCATTATTTTGATCAATGGAGTTTTGGAATTGGTTCCAGAATTCCAGCCAGGTGCATGGATCTCCGTAATATTTGTCGATAGTTAACTTAGGTAATTTAATCGACTTCGAGTAATTAATATTTCTATTTCCAGAATTCGAGTTTTCCAATGAGTTATCGTGATCTAAGATAACCTGAGAGGTTTGTGCAGAAATGGTGAAATTTGACTGAGAACTTCTGGTTTCGTTTTGAGCTTTTAACTGAGCGGAAATTTTAGAATTCCACAACATGATTTTCTGACAATATTCAAATGATGATTCTACTTCTAAATCGAAATCTTTCTCATTATCAATAACATTCTGAACTTTGTCATCAAAATCCTTTAGCTCTTTGTAGAGCTCATCTAAATAATTTGAATGTTCTTGCAATGAGTTTATATCATATGAGTCAAATTCACTTTCTATTTTATTAATGAACTGTGTAACAACAGAACGTCTAATAGCTCTATTCTTTTTAAGCTTAGATAGCTTATCCATTTTTATATTTCTAACTGAATTATCACTATTTATTCAATAGTCAATGTTCTTCAAGTTCAACTAATAGTTTATATTAATAAATTAGAAATCCTTACCTTGATCTAAGGAGTTGAGTCAAGGTGAAATTGTATTCCAATTGTATTCTTTAATCAATCACAAAAATGTATTCAAAGGCCATTTGTAATCCGAATCTTTTCGCGGCCCTGATGCACCAATTATGGTCTAGGCGGTGGTTCAGTTTTAAAATTACTTTATCACTATCTAGTCAGTTTATCTATAATCTAAATCAATAAGAACACAGCAAAAAAAATCTATGCAAAAATTTGAGAAAAAATTTAATAAAAGGTTAAAGCGCATGTTATCTCATCTAAATCTAGATCTAATCAGTTACACATAAAAAGGAGAAAGAAGAGTTACATGACTAGCGCATGCGCGCTGAACAGCTTCGCGTCACAAGTGACGTGATTTCGAAGGAGAGCTCAGATCGCTCTAGTCGGAACAGTCATCATGCAGTGAAAAGTGAGCTTCATCCATCCACATGACGTTCAGCAACCACCGTGGTTTACGTTCCATTTGTGCCAGAGCCCATTTAGCAAAGTATTGTCTTGAATCTGTATCTGCCGGTAATAACTGGTGAAGTGCGTGGATTTGATACGGATGCAGATTCAACATTCCGTGCAGAATACGCCGAATCGACGGTTAAAGAATCCCCATCTTCGCCCAGCTTCACGAGCACTGCTACTTCCCGTTGATGTCTCGGCTGCCAAATCTTCCATGACACTTTGTACAACATGGACGCGGTCCGCGCTCAAGGATGGTGTGCCACTTCGTGGACGATTCTCCAAACTCCCCGTTTCCTGAAAACGTTGTACTAAATTCAGTATCCCATTGAATGAAATAGAGCTTTTTGCGCCTTCAGTCCTTTCTCCGTGCAATACAACAGTTGTGGATTCACCATTCTTGTAGAAAAGTTTAACCACCAACGCTCGATCTAGTAAAGAAAGCATGCTGCCAGCATCGAATAACGGATCCATTTCCAGCCAGGTGTTTTATTGATAGCCTGGTTTGCATAAAACATCTCAGTATGGCATGTGAGCGCCCTCTTTCGGTTACTTTTGGTAATTTTTTTTTTTTTTAAACATGGAAAAAAATTGAATGTCCCTCTGATCCTACTGGAGCAAACAGAAAAATTTTCCGAGCATTACTTCTTTTATTACGAATTTTTGAACTTTGCACGAATTTATGACGCACCCGGTATATATATACATATATATATATATATATATATATATATATATATATATGAGCAAATATTTTTATCTATAATGAATAGGGAGGGAAAATCAGGAATTAATTTTATAGATCGTGGCGGTAGAATATTTATTTAACGTACATAAATCTAGTTTTACCTTGTAAACCTGTCAATGTTCAATAGAAATTTCAAATAATTTATTGAATTGTCACCGCTCAGTCGGGTGAACGGTAGAGATTACATTTGCGTCCCGCTTGGTCGGGGAGCGTTGATCATTCTGTCGTTTTACAGGATTTCGCCACACCTTCACAGTGGCGCTGTAGTCAACATTCCGAGATGGAACAGATATTTTAATCACAAAAGCTTTTTCAAAGACTCCGTCACATTTGCTTAACTGTGGAAAACACTTTTGACTGTATCGCCAAGGATACTTAGTCATTTTCGATCGTGCAAACATCATTATTAATAATGAATAAAAAGCTAATATTATGAAATTGATCAGTTTATAGTGGTAACAGAAATTTAGTTTTCCTTGAGGTAAATCGTGATAGAGATATTTTGCTATAGACAGTTTTGTTGCATCCTCCGAGATGCAAATTTGGGGTAATTGTAAGAGGGGTAATTGGCAGATGGGGTAATTGTAAACAGAAGGAACATTTTCCTTTTGAGGCTGGGAATATCCGTAACACAGTCATTACATCATCTCTTTAACTTCCCTCCAAAACTGCAGTGCATTGTTGGAATTCTAGTTCGAGATATCCTTGCAATATTTTTGCTTCTAAAGTTATCTTTGCAATAAATATCATAATGTTTTCTATATTGTATATATATATATATATATATATATATATATATATATATATATATATATAATGTGTGTGTGTGTGTGTAATATATCCATTACATCACGTTCTTAAATATAATCTGAAAAGAAAAACTAGCTCATATTTACATGGCTGGAACTAGACTCAGCCTGAAAGGGAATAAAATTTTGATGCAGTCTGGCCGAATCGTTTTATTAGAGCGACAGAAGTACATCCGTCCATTACAGAAGACAGCTCGGAAGCGAATATCACCTTTCAACCTTACGCGCGAGACGGCGAAAAAAACATGTGGCTGTTAGTTTGAAGGGTCAGCAGAATATCGGGGCTCGCGATGCGAACCCACGTCTCTGAATCCGGAGATGTACATGTGTCGAAATGCACGGCATGCGATTTCATAGGAAGTTATGTTGCTAAGGGCTTTAAAGCGATAAAGTAATGTTACTAGGCATTGGATTTAGGAAAGGGAATTTAAATGTTAGAATGGAGGGCATAATATTTAATTTATTACGTATATATATACAATAGCCATGCAAAAAATGCATTATTTATATTAAAGTCTGCAATACGATCCTGGGGCTAAAACAAGTCCTAATGGGCTATTCTGACCGCAAATGCCTCTTAATATTTCAGGAAAATGCCAAACGAGTAGGAATAGAAATATTGTTTGCTTCCTAGAATCCAGTTAGTCATTTCATGAAATCATCCGGAATCTGGGTGACGCACATAAATTACTGACGCAGTGATTTCGAAATGACCCGACACGATGACATAGGGTGAACGATGATTATGATCCAACGGAAGATACAGCTATTTCTGGAAACTCTCCAAGGACTTCCCACCCGCTGATTAATTTGAAAATATATTTTGTTTGGTATTTTCCTTCAAAATGTGACCACGACATTTGTATACACACTTTGGATATTTACAGTTAGTATGAGACAAATGGGGCCAAACAAATTAAATTTTCTGAGGTATTATTTTTGTGTTGTAAACAATGACTCTCGACTTAGGGTATTCGGGCATGGTTTTAATTATTTTTAATTACACACATTCTCAGAGATTTTTTCATCGTATGGGATATTATATGAAAGGCATTATATAATTAAAATAAACTGATGCAATTGGAAATTTATTTTAAAATTTTTCAATTCAAAACTTAAAGCATGTTTAGTTTCACACATATCCGTTGACTCAATAGTTCTACTTGCATATTTTATTTAACTTTTGAGCATGGGAAATTAATTTTTTCTTTCACAATTTGTAAATAAACTTCATTTCTAAAACTTTTATCCCAGAGAAATGATTTTCTAAATTTTTACTCTGTATCAAAAAATTCTAAAGATTGTTCAATGAAAATGATCCGTGTAAAAATTTCATAGTGATGCTTAACAAGAAACTTTGGACATATTCATTTAAAGATGGCAAATGGATATTTGCATCCCTATGAACATTTGTATTTCAAATCTAATTTTCTCAGAATCGAATTTTTCTATTTCCAGATAAATAGACCTATTGTACACATGTGCAGCACGACACGCAAAGACAACACATGTTAAATCGGTCAAAGTAATCTCTCTAGAAATAAATGGTTCGTGTTATTTAGTTCTAAGATCTCTGCAGTTAGTTTTAAGGGGTCAAGGGACCTTTAACCTTGTTTTTTTTATATTTAATATTTTACTCTACATTCAAAAAGCGAATAATTATTATTATTTTCTAACACATTGAGGACACTTAGAATTCACAAATAAGTGTTTTGTAAGAATAACACCTGTTTTTCAAAATGTTCGAAGCGCATTTATTTTCTCCTGATTTCTGCCAAATTTCTCAAGTTTGTTTATTGAAGTGTTTGTCACAAAACTGTGTATAATTCTTTAAAATCATAAATATTTTTTTAATTTAAAAACCCTAAAATAAAGGGAAAGCATGCAAAAATATACAAAAAAAGAACAGGCGAAATAAAAATAAATTATTTAAAACTTTAGATTCATAGAAAAAAAATTAAATGCACAATTATATTTATACATGTATGGTAAAGTCATAATAAACAATTTAAAGTTTTTAACTGATATGGAATGCGCATGGAGCATTTTGGAAAATGTTAGCATTTTTGAAATTTTTTTTTGAAAAACAGGCATTATTCTACCAAAAAATCCATATTTTCAATTCTAGGAATCTTCAATGTGGTTAAAAATAAAATGAATGTGTATGAAGTTAAAAATTGAAAATTAAAAAATTCGAGGTTGAAGGTCCCCTGTTCCCTTAAGAAAAAAAATATATTTTGTCTTTTTCGAAAAATGTACTTCCTCTAAAAATCCCTTTAAAACGACCCTAGTAGCTCTCTTTCACTTTGCTATTTTTTAATGTGTTGATCGTTAAATTCTTCGAATCAGCATATCTCTGATGTTTAGTTCGCTTGATTGAAGAGAGTGAAGGATTCGTTGAAATACAAGGGAAACTATCTGATAATTTTAAGATTGAAATATCTCATATGAAAACGAATGTTGGGTTTTCCCAGCACTTAGATTGTTCTCACGCGTAAACAGATTGAAAACAAATTTATGATCATACTTTTACTCCTTTTATTGATGTACTTGACTTGGAGATCAGTAGAAGATTACTGTTTTATCTAAAAACTGTTTATATGATGTGTAAACAAATAATTCTTAAATGAATTCTGCCCAGACATGTTTTGAATTAGGTCGTACAGAAAAATAAAGACTTTTTAAAATGTTCGTTACTATCATCAAATCTTTGTCCCCATAACTTTTAATACGCGAGGGTTGTTTTAATTAATACGATAAGAACACTTTTGCAATTTTACTTATTGAAGCAATCCACGTTTGTAATTTTTATGTTTTTGCCCGGAAAGAGAAAGTCCAAAGAACTGCGAAAATGAGTTCTTTATTTTACCAAAATAATGTCCTAACTCCTACTTTTAAAGAAAAATTCGATCCTCCTTTTCACTGAACATTTGCAAAATAGAATTTCAACAGATCCAGGCTAATCTACATCATAATATTTTTGAGCAAAAAAGAAAAAGAAAATATGACAAAAGTGACCGATGTTTTGTTGTTACCGACGATTCTCTCACATAAGAGTACAGGTAGCCCTCCTAAAGCACGGCATCTTACAACACGATTTCGTTCTAACAAGGTAAGATAAATTTCGAGAACCCTTGTATAACACTACAACCTGTACCACGGTTTCGCTCTAACACGGCAAAAAATTTGCGAAAACCTTTGTACAACATTGAACTTCTATAGCACTAGATAACATGATTTTTGTTATAACATTTGAAAACTAAATTACCTTAAAATAATGACAGGAAGGAATAATGAACTAAAGTGGCTTTACATGAAAATGGATAAACAAATTATAATTTATTCATTTATAACTCTTTAAAATTACAAGAAGGCCTAAGCTTAGCTGAAAATCTTGAATCATTTTTCTTGAATGCAGACCCTTCAGCTGAAAGAAGCCGAAAATTCAAAAGGGAGCTGCAAATTTGTCTGTCTCCATACCGTGAATCTACAATAATCTTGTAAGAACCAGCAAATAAACCAAAATTACACATTTTTTAAAGAGGATAGAAGGTGCAAAAAATCTAAATAGAGGAAAAGGTTCTGAAAGTGTAGGTGATATCGTTCAATCGAAAAAGCGTTCTCCTTTGATTGTACTGAGCAGTGATGAGGAAGAAATTTATTAAATTAAGGTTGCATTAAATGAAAATAATATTTTTTTGTTTATTGTCGTTTTGTGTTATACGTACATTTATATTTTTAATAAAATATAAGTTTCTTATATGAAATTAAAAAAAAATGTTTTAATAAGTTTTCAGAACGTAACCCCCCTTTTTTGAACTGTCTCTGGGTCTCATATAACACGGCATTTTATAGGAACCTATCTACCGTGTTATGGGAGGGTTACCTGTACATCAAATACTCAGCATCATGTAGCATGTTAATCAAGTCTTTCTACAGAATTACTTTAACTCTCAAGAAAGTCACCAAATAAATAGTGAAGGTAAAGGGTCGGCGCATAATCAATGAGTTTTTAGTCCCATCGTGTTGTTGCCTACATAAACAATGTCTCCTACAATAATCTATCCTATGCAGAAGGAATCAGTAGAAGAAATCCTCAGCATTCTACCCACTGGAGATTGGTGTAAAAACTGATGATCGGCAAATTTCACCAAGGAACTACAGACCATTATAAGGATGCCCTTTATGTTTATTTATTCCATGAGATTATAACTCCATAGAGGGAGTCCTCATCTTCCAGACCTGGACTGTTTAGTATCAATAGCAGCAATATCACAATATTAATGACCTGTAGCACGTAGAATCTGAAAGACTAGAATGTTAATGAAGTCGTGTTTCCTACAAGATATCCCACCCCACGCCGATATTGATAAAAAAAAATAATGCACAGATCGGATCGCCTAGGTAGCGAGAGAATCCATGCAAGACAGCAACAGAGAGGATTTGGTTACTTTTTCAAACGCAAACGCAGTGACCAAGAGTAGACTCTCTCCCCGTTTGACAATAAACCATTAAAAACAGAATTTAATTGGCTCAACAATAGCCAAAATTAGGACAAAATGCTTTAAAGGAATGAATGTTCACTCTGAAAACACCAGAACCTAAATCATCTTCAGAAACTGTCCATGTCCAGAGCTCACTCCAAATCATACATTCGCTTGCCCATCCATCAGTGTACCCCTACAAACATATATTTTTGTCATCTATATCACCTACTTAGAACTCATAAAGCTCCCGAGATCGCTTCTGCGGTGCTCCCAAGCTTTTAGACACATCTAGATGATCTTTTTTGCACTGAAAAAGATACGACAGCGTCAACCATAATGCTATAAGACAACTTTGTGCTCAAAATCATCTACTTAATGATTGATTCTAACAGAGGAGTTTCGGAGGAAATTTTATGGGTAAGGTTTTTTTCTAAATTTTCGTAACGGATCTAGGATATCCCCTCCGATTCAGGTCATTGTTTTTAATTACTCTCAGTTAGTGTGTTTGATTATTGTCATTTAGGTAAGATGTCTGTTTATACTCCCTTCTGTCAGACAGTCGTGAGAGTAGCTCTCGAAAGTAGAAACGAACGACTGTTTGGAGTTATATAAGAACTATCCCCCCTACAAATGGAATCTGCATTGTCTCTTAAAATAATTGTAATAATCTGTATATATAAAACAGTTTCGTAACTGACTGACTGACTGTCAGACTGTCAGACAAAGTACAGACCAAACTGCTCGACCTAAAGGGCTGAAATTTTGCACGACGATTCTTATTATAGTGTACGGATGCACTAAGAGAGACTTTTGAAAAATTCTTAGACTTTTTAAAACTAAATTTTTAAGCTATTTTTGTAACTTTTTTAAAGTTTGCATTTAAAATAATAATCTGAGGGTTATAAAAAATATATCACAAAAAAGAAAATAAAAATGCCTTTAAATTGAAATCTTTTTTGAATCTGTACCTCAGTTTTCTGATTTTTGGTGAATTTTTAAAGATTAATTTTTAGAATTTCATTTATTAAATGCTGATCACGTGGTTACTTTTCTTTTTGTGATACTTTAAACTAATTTTGTGTCACGTGCATACCAATGAAATAAATTGACAAAGAAAAAAAACCTTTTTCTTTCTAATGCAGCAGACGATTGGACATTATCAAAAAAAAAAAATTAAAATGCAGTAAAAGAAATGTTCCTCAAACTGTGCTATATTTGTTATACTATGTATATTCTTTAGTATGTTCTATTAGATTTCATTTGAATATTTTCTCCAAGATTATTTTGTCTATAAAAATAACCGATACGATTTTTTTATAAATAAATAAATAAATAAATAAATAAATATATATATATATATATATATATATATATATATATATATATATATATATATTTTTGGCATTAATTGTATACATTGACCGTTGTATTTATCTCTATATATATGCTGGTGTAAGAAATTAAGAGAATTTGCAGACTTGGTCGATTATCTCTAGAACTACTGGACCGATTTTAATGAAATTTGATATGTACATACATTGATACAATACAAAACAAATAACCATTCAATAATTGTAATTCACACGCATGATCGTGCGTAACACTCGTTGTAGTCGGAAGGTATGAAACAGCGGTTGCAGAATAAACAAAAAAAATGGGTTAATAGATGGGTTAATAGGGGGTAAAGTCCCCTCTTACAGATATACAGGTCTCGCAGCGTGATTTCATACTTGAAATAAGGCAGCTTATCATTTCCTGTGGCAATTGGTCCCACTCGTTCAGCAACGCTGTTTTTATTCACTGGATGGTTCTCGGAAGGGGGTTGCGAGTTGCAATTGCCCTCTCCAGACCGTCCCAGACATGCTCTATAGGGTTAAGGTCTGGAGACCTGGCTGGCCAACCCATCCGGCGAATATCCTCACTATGTAAAATTCGTCGACCAGAAGAGCTCTATGTGGCCTCGCGTTATCGTCTATTAAAATGAACTCGGGGCCAACTGCACCCCTGAAAAGTCGAACACAGGTCTCCAAGACCTCATCCCTATACCTCACACCAGTCACAGTGCCTCTTTCAAAGACATGAAGGTGTGTGCGGCCATCCAACATGATGCCTGCCCAAACCATTAAACCTCCTCCGCCATAATGGTCGATTTCGTGGACATTGGAGGGTATGTAGCGGGTCCCTGGTTCTCTCCATATGAACGTACGGCGAGAAACGGAGTTTAGGCTGAACCGTGACTCATCAGTGAAGAGAACGGTCGCCCATTGATCCATACTCCAATCTCCCTGCTCTCTGCACCATGATAAACGGATTCTCCTGTTTGTAGAAGTGAGCGGGACGCAAACAGCGGGTTTTCTTGCAAACAACCCTCTCTCATGAAGTCTTTTGGAAACATTCACCCTTGATACACGGGTTCCTGTGACTGCATACAAGTCACGAGAGAGCTGAGACGCTGTAGCACTCCTGTTACGCCTCGCTATAATCGACAAATGGCGATCTTATCTGGCCGTCGTGGCTCTTGGACGACCTTGCACAGGCTTTCTCTCGATGGACCCGGTATCCTGGAACTGTTTCCATAAGTTACACACGACGCTGGGCGTTAAATTGAACTCTCTACAAATTTGGACTTGAGATTGGCCTGCTTCTAGCCTCCTCACAATTCGCCACCTTATTCCATCATCTAAACGTTGGTGGTTACTCATTTTTACTGTTACAATTTGAAATTAACCGATTGCTGCAAAATAACACCAAGAAATTCGCCGAGGTGTGCTAACGAACGAAATGCGTCTTAACTTACGCACGCTTATAAAGCCTGTTTCTCTACTGGCTCCGTCTACACACACGTGTACGCTTACGTATTTGACGTACAAGATTTGCATTTTTGTCTAGAAGCAGTGTTTTATATTCAGTTCAGTTCTTTTCATGAAATTCGATAAAATATGCAAATTCTCTTAATTTATTTCACCAGTGTATATAAAACAATTTCGTAATGGACTAACTGATTGACTGACTGACTGACTGACAGATAACGCACATACCACACCGCTGGAACTAAAGGCAGGAAATTTTGCATGGCGATTTTTTCTTATAGTGTAGGTATATAACTCATTTACACTGCTGGCCACCCAAATTGCAACACCAAGAAAGACAAGAGATATCACAACAAAATTTATTTTGTAGATAACATATTGACCAAGTATCAAATGATTAAATTTATAGACTTCTGTGAAGTGTGGTTCCTGCCAAAATCAGTAGCCAGAGTAGCCGCCATTGTTGGAGATCATCGCTGCCACACGCCTCGGGATTGATTCAAAGAGACTTTGGATGAGTTCTTGGGGTACAGCAGACCAAGCAGCTTCCACACGTTGCCAAAGTTGATCTGCTGTGGCAGCTGGGGATGGAATCTGGGTCAATCGTAGAGCAACCATGGACCACATGTTTTCTATCGGCGAAAGATCCGGAGAGCGAGGCGGCCAGGGAAGCAATTCAATCTGGCGATTGACGAAGAACCGTTGGACAATACGTGCCACGTGTGGTCGCGCATTATCCTGTTGAAATATGGCTGTGGGCAAGCCCTGAAGGTAAGGAAGGACAACTGGCTCCAACACCTCGGAGATGTAGCGCTGGCTGTTTAAAGTACGGCAATGCATACTAGAGGTGTACGAGAGTGATATCCAATACCGCCCGATACCATAATACCCGGTGCAGGACCAGTGTGGCGGTGCATAACGCAGCTGTTCAGCATCCTCTCTTCACGGTGTCTCCAGACTCGAATGCGACCATCGTGGTGTTGCAGACAGAAGCGTGATTCGTCAGTAAATACAATTTCATTCCATTCTGCACATCTGCTTCTTCCACATCCTTCTGTCATCGCACCATTGGCGGTAGAGACGTCTGTGGTTCTGCGTCAAGGGTAGACAAAGCAATGGACGTCTTGCGGACAGACCACTCTGCTGTAAACGGCGTCGAATGGTACGCGCAGACACTGGATGACGCGTTACAGACTGCATGTGCTGTGCTATGGTTCGTGATGTGACTGAGCGATCCGTCACTGCCATGCGCACAATTTGCCTGTCATCACGTGAAGTGGTGCACTGAGGTGGATGCGATCGAACACGCCGGTCCGTCGTACCCTCCTGTATCCAACGATCACATATCCGCATTACAGTGGTTTGGTTTCTTCCAACACGACTACCGATTTCCCTGAAAGATAATCCACAATCTCGGTAGTCCACTATCCTTCCTCTGTCGAACTCGGATACTTGATCAAAAATGATCGCTGTTTTCGACGAGGCATAATTGATCGTTTTTTTTTTGAAAAAACCACAAGAAAAACACAATTGCCGAACTTGAAATCGTCGAAATCTCCAAGCCTTAAATAGCGCTTTGAAGTGGCGCCATAGGCGCGCGTGATGTGCGTCTGTGCTGAAATTCTAATCATTTGCATATCTCACCTCCGCTAATGCATGTTGTAAATTTCATGTTATTTGCATGTTTCCTTCAGGGTGTTGCATTTACAGTGGCCAGCCGTGTATTTATCTTGAGTAACCATGTGGAAATATGTAGGGGGCACTGTTTCAATTACATAATGCATGTGCTTACTTCTATTTTGGGATACATGTGTAGTCTAGTTCTTTTCAGTTTAACCGAGGAGAGGCTTTGGAGAAATAACAAAAAAATTATTTTTAAGTTTTAACCATTTATCAATGCAAAGTTCTCCTAAAAGTTAGTGTATCACGTGACTCTTCTGTCTCCAGAAAACGTCACTTCAGCAAAATCACCCTACACAATATATCTTCTCGAAGAGAGACATCATTCTTATTGTACATCACAATAATAAATACCTTATTCATTACTACAGTTTTCCAATAAGAGCAAATTTTCAATCTACTGGGGATACCAAAATTATGGAATAGACTCCTGCAAGGGCTATACAAATCATGATGTTCGGAGAACAGTGGTATATAAAATGGAGAAGTACGAGTATTTGAAGTAGTACTATATACCACAGTAGCACTATAGTCGACGTGGAATTAACTATTGCGGAATTAATAGACAAAAAGTAAGAAAGAGACTTGCAGAAGGGTAAGATGACTAGCGCGAGGCTTGAAGGTGTTTTGTTACTATGATAACTAATATTGTTACTGTATCATGAGGTAAAGCGTCAAAGATTATGACACGGTATAGTAATGATCAATGTGTTGCCGCTAAACGCAAGAAATATGGGCGTCACGGGAAAATATCAGTTAGGGAAAGACAGAACTTGTCAAGGTTTCTACAAAGAAAAATCTAAGACTATACAGCAAATCCCAGCAGAGGAATACGAATAGTGATGGTCCATTTTTAGTCATAACAATCGTTGGGCGCTGAATTGAATTGGTATTTATGTTTAAAGTTTAAAGAAAATCGAAATTTAATTATACTGAACAGAATATGCTCTTAATCAATGTAAAATAAAAGAATGGAATACATTCATTCAAAATCTTTCTTAATGTAGGATATTGTAGTTACCGTAGTAATCAAACGGCAATAATGACAATTATATTTTTTATTTCTTTGCAATCAGATAATGTAACGTGCTCCAGATTTCTAGATTCACCAGGTCAAGAAGTCGTTTACTCTAAGGATGTGTCAGTGGGAAGTGTGGCTTCATTCAGCTGTGCACATCCAAATAAATTGGTTGGTAACAGGCACACGTCTTGTCCGTATAATGGGACTTGTAGGCAATCTCTCCTCCAACATGTAAAAGTAAGGTTATTCATTTAATAGCATGATATCCATATATGTTGCTTCCCCACTTAGTTTAATTTAACCACAATTAAAATGCCCAGAATTAATTATATTTTTGTTCATCTCTTTTAGATAACATAAAATGTTCTAGATTACAAAATTTACCGGATGTAGCAGTCGTTTACTCAAAGGATGTTTTTGTGGGAAGTGTGGCTTCATTAAGCTGTGAACATCCAAATATTTTGGTTGGTAACAGGCAAACGACATGTCAGTATAATGGAACTTGGAGTCATTCTCCTCCAACATGTGAAAGTAAGGTCTTCCTTTTTATGACATTATATGCATATATGTTGCTACCCCACTCAGTTTAATTTAACCAAAATTAAAATTCCCAGAATCAAAAATATTTTTTATCCCCCCTCTTTCAGGCAATGTAACATGTTCTAGATTTCTAGTTTCATGGTGTTGCAATTTTAATGTCCAGAGTGTATTATGAAAGTTTGTAATACATATAAAAAATTTAATTTACCACATTCTTCACTGCCAGTTGCAAAGTAAGTTGTATACTCCAAAAACCAGTGCATAAATTTACCTGAAGAAATGGAAGAAATAAAAACGTTTCCCTGTAGAAACCTAATAAGACGCTTAGCCTTCGTAGCCGAACTAACTCGTCTAGATATCTCATACGCTGTTAACATATTTTCACGATTCCAAGAACAACCAGGAATGGTTCATTGGAATGGATTAATGCGTCTACTAGGTTATGTAGAAGTTACGATAAATCTTAAGTTAAATCTAGAAAACATTACTAATTTAAATTTACAAGCTTTTTCAGATGAATATTTCGCCGCCAACCGAGACGACCATGCATCATTTATAATTTTCCTTGACAAATTAATTACCTGTGGCATGGCATACGTTTAAAGAGAAAGCTGTCGCTTTAAATACTATGGAAAAGGAATTTATCGCCATAACAGAAACATCTAAAGAGCTTACCTGGTATAGAAAAATTTTTGACGAGTGTTTGAATTCGGGAGAAATATCAAGATGCCCAAGCATTCGAGAGCTGTTATGTGATAGCATATCAGCCATGGATTTTTCAAAATCCCCAATAGAGTACCACAGGTCAAAATACATTGACGTTAAATTGAATTTTATCCGGAGTTTGATTATTGACGAAATATTCAAATTGAAGTATGTGAAAACCAGGCAGAAAATTGCCGATATTTTCACCAAACCCCAGACTCGAGATGGTCTAAAGACTGTATTAGACCAGATATTCATATGAAAAATCTTTAACCCTTTCGCGACGGCAGTTCCGATCACGCGCTTTCCTCTGAGGCCGGAAGTTTTTCTCGTGAGCGTACCCTCCAGGCCGGCGGACTTTTAAGAGCTAAGCCTAAAGTTGCGAAAAATTCCGAAATAGTAACATTTACAAACAAATCTATTTATTTAAGCTATATATGGGTTACTTACACATTCTTTTATTATTTTTCCACTAAAAAATTTTTGTTATACAGTTTAAAATATTTTTCGCTGGGACATAATGTCGAAATCCTACTCTCCCTTTCCACAGTAAGATACTTTCATCAACTGATATATTCCTATCAGGAATATATCCAGAATATGTCAATAATATATCAAGAACTCTGAAAGTTTTGAATGATTAAATCTAAAAAAGGTTTAATTTTTTCAATCTTTTTGGCATTAGTAGAAGTGAAATGCAAGTATCGAAGAATTTCGATGCGTTGGTCCCGACTCATAACCTTACTGAAAAAAGGTTTTGCAATCATTGGATTCGTTGAGTAGTACATCTTAATTTTTGGTTTTTTCACGGTACCCATTAAAATTGTCAAAGCAAATTAAACAAACATTTCTTCTTTAGTTACAGGCAAAAATACTTCGAGGATAAACTCTGTTCACTTTCCGGATTTATGAACCTCTCATACGCATTAATTTGGTTAGTATAATATAATACGCATTAATTTAGTTATTAAATCCATTACAGTTTCATCAAAAAAACATCTGAAATAATACAATTCATTTGATACAGCATCATCGACTTTTATTCCGCATGCCGCTGTGAATGTTAGTAGAGTTAAATCCCTTACGGGAGAAGACCACAAAGAAGTACCGTCCCGCGATATACTCAGAATAGAAATGTCTGATATATCTTCATAATCACTCTGATCTCCGTGTTCCAAATAAACAGATTCACCCGACGAGATTTTTGTCTCACTGTCACTACTTTCATTTTCAGACACATTTCTTATCAATTCAGAAATTTCGTCTTCTGTTAAATATTTTCTCCTTTTCTCCATATTAAATCATCAAAGGAAAGAAATCTCACTGCAACAGAATCTGATTCTGACTCAAAACCCATATACCCAATGCTACAATCCCACCGCAAAAGAAAAATAAACAAAGATATCTCGTAAACAAAGACCACGTGCAAAGTTAAAATGCCCTACCCGCTGACAGCCAAACGCAATACATCCATTCCTCCGTTTGTTTACATAAAACGATAGACCGCATGTGATTCATACTAGTCTTGTTTTCGAATAGAAGGTCCCAACTACGTGTACTCCAAATTTCATAGACATGCGGTGCCATCTTGTGCCTCAAAAATTAACTAATAAAACGTTCCGAACTACTGACACGTATAGGTGACGATCGGCCAGAAACGCGGATAGCTGCTGTCACGTATAGGTGACGATCGGCCAGAAACGCGGATAGCTGCTGTCACGTATACGTGACGTTCGCCGCGAAAGGGTTAAGCTTAAAATGTAATTACATGTAAGAACTTTGAAAATTACTGTAAAGAAACATTAACTTTTAAATGCGCTGCTTAAATATTACATTTATTATTGTGTGTTTATTTTATAAAAATCTACGAGTTTTTTTTTTGTTATACAGTATATTTTTATAGTTTGTTATGTGATATATTAATGGTGTGTACGTTTATTGAATGTGTATTTACATGGTTATATATTATGATGTCGTGAAGAAATATATATATTTTTTGTATGGATATGTCTGTGGTCCTATCCGATACTATTCAAGGTAAGCGTCCCGAAGGAAGCAATCAAGGACAGTATGTCCAATCTTCACTAATTGGATCCCCATGGTCGGAGAAGATGTGCGGACAATCGGCGACGCAGATAAAACCGCGTGACAATTGGAGCTGAGGCCGACCAGGTGTTGCCGTAGGCTCTAATTACGGCCTTCCTTGCTGATGAAAGCCGCCGCTTCAACGGAGGACGTATCCTGCTAACCGGGCCAGATGACTGAGCCCCCACTCACGGGAATCTTCGAGAATTTTCCAGATTTTTCGGCTGGAACAATGAGAGGAGATAAAAAGGTGGTTTCTCGGAGGAGAAAGACAGACCTTTATCAACTGTTTAGCGAGCTGCTGCTCTTGGAGGCAGTGACCTGTGATGTAAGCTATTTTTGGCTTTTGCTAGCCACTTCATCACGATGGTATTCTCCTATATGAATCGTACATATTTGTAATATAAGTAGGAGGTCTTAATAAAGACTTGTATATATATATATATTTTAAATAAGTCTCTGTCTTCATGATTAAGAATGAATACATTATGATGTTCTACAAATTTCAGTGTTGAAACCCCCTCCGAGGTTTCAAGGGGGGCGGAATGTTCAGTAATTTTCATACCGTCCGCTTTGTCGATTGGCGCTGCGAGCGTATTTCATGTTTTCTTCCTGTAACCGTTACTGACGTCACTGTGTGTTTATGTTCTGTTTCCTTGTGTGGTTCGGAGTCGGTCACTGAGATGATACTTAAAATAAAATAAGACTTGCGACCCTTGTCAAAAAGTCGGTAAAAATAAGGACAAAAAGAAAGTACCTCTAAAACTTGTGCCGATAATATCAGAGGTGTTTGCTAAGATTAACATTGACGCTGTAGGTCCCTTACCTACGAGCACAAAGAATAATGAATAACTAATTACGTCTATTTGCGTGGCGTCAAAATATCCAGATGCGATCCCGGTAGAAAATATTAGCTCTCCGACGGTGATAGACGCCCTATTGCAGACGTTTTCGAGGATATGTTTCCTTGAAGAGATTCAGTGTGATTTAGGAAGATCTTTTACGAGCGAGCTCACATCGGAATTTTTTAGTGAATTTGGAATTAAGGTGATTCATAGCAGCGTGTGCCATCCCCAATCGAACAGCGTAGAGAGAATCCACTCTACGTTGAAAAGAGTGATGAAAGCGTTATGTCTTGAAACAGGGAAAGACTGGGAGGACATTTTGCCGATGGCTCTTTTCTCTTTGCGCATGGTGACACACGAAAGCACCGGATTTAATCCTACTGAACTAGTGCATGGAAAAAACCTGAGAATGCCCCACACGTTACTTTATGAAAACTGACTACACCAGGAGAGTAGCGACCAAAATGTGGTGGAGTACGTATTAAATCTAACAAGTAGACTAAAGACGTGTCAAGAGTTGGTGGAGAAAAGTATGACAGAATGAAGGGATAAACGCAAACTTTGGTACGACAGGAATGTGGTTCTAAGAAATGCGGTTTAAAGTCAGCGACCCCGTCTTCGTGTTAGCCACTTCCAAATTGAATAAATTGGCTGAAAATTGGATAGGTGCAGTACCGGTTACGAGTATAAAATCGGAAACTAACTATACGATCGACCTTCCAGAAAAACGGAATAAATCAACCATTTACCAGGTAAACTTAATGAAGCCGTATTATCGTCTTTCATAGCATGTAAACCTTCTTGTTGATCAGGCAGAATAGAGGAAATAGAGGAGGATGCCGAAATTCCTTATCCGTTTGCGGACCCCACTCACATGGAGTTTTGGGAGGTAATTGGCGGGAGTGATCTAGAAAATCGCGCGTCAGTCGAACAAATCGGGGACTTTCGTAGCATGATTGAGAGACATGGGAGGACTTTCTCTTCAGAACCTGGAATCTCCCACCTCGTAGAAATGGACATTGTGTTGAATGATGATACACCGGTGCGGGCAAAACCCTACTGCATGTCCCCGAGACAAACTGAAATTCTACGGGAAAAAATACGGCGGCTTTTAAACCTTGGGGTGATCGAAGTGGGTCAGCATGATTATGCCTCACCGATGATTTTAGTTGAGAGCCCCGGAAAAGACCCTCGTCCTTGCGTGTACTACCGGAAGTTAAACGCAAAAGCACGAACAGAACTTTTCCCTCTCCCCAATATTAAAGAAGTGGTAGAGAAGGTTAGTGCTGTGGATCTTATTACCGTAATGGATCTGACGAAAGAATATTTCCAAATTCCTTTAACAAAAACGCCCAAAGATACGCAGCGTTTGTAACTCCTTTTGGAACTTTCATACCCAAAGTTATGATGTTTGACTTAGTGAATGCTCCTTTCTATTTTTGTAAGTTAATTGCGAATGTATTGGGGGGATTGGAGCTCTTCGCTTTGCCTTATATTGATGACATTGCAATCTTTTCGCCAACCTGGGACCACCACCTGAGAGATGTGGACACGGTGTTAAAGAGACGTGGTGAGGCCAACTTAAGAATAAAGCCATCAAAATACAGGTTTGCACAAGACCATGTGCGGTTTCCGGGGCATGAAGTAGGTTCTGGGAAATGGTCGCCTAGTGATGTGAAAATCGAAGCAATAAGAGATTTCCCAGTACCTAAAACTAAAACCCACCTCAGGGCATTTCTAGGGTTAACGGGATACTATTCCAGATATGTAAAAAAGTATGCTACATTAGCAGTTCCGTTAACCAATGCCCTAAAATACAAAATAAAGAAAGAAAAGATAGCCTGGTCCGACGAGTGGAACAAGGCGTTTGAATCCTAAAGTCAAACCTCATGACAAGCCCTTTGTTCATGGAGTATGTTCCTGTATTTTCATTTATTCATTTGTTTAATATGTTATGATTGTTTGTCCGGTAGATGGCAGCACGATACCGCTGTCTTTATGTTTTGTAAACGTTCTAAGATACTTCCGCTGTGGAGTTAGTAGCGTCTGTGTTCTGGCTCTGTGCTGTTTGTACGAAGTTCTTTGTGATGTGTTAATAAAGTTCATATAGCCGACCCGTTTGTGCGTCTGGGCTCGAATTTAATTTTAGTGGAAAGAACATTTGGAGGCACGCGGCGAGATGTTTTGATTCCACTGTTGAGATAAGTGGAAATTTTTGTTTTGTTCTTAAGTTGTAAGAAAGTTTTTGATTTGTATTGATAAGTTCCGTAATGGAAAATGCAGAAATAATCAGGGCCAGAGGCCAGAAAAAGGCTTCTTTAACGGAGTTAAAACTCTATTTAGAATCTAAAGAACAGTTTGATGTACCGGATTTGACGGTACGGTTAGAACGTCTGGAAGTAGCATTTGATGAGTTTTCCAAATTAGATTTATTACTTCCAGTAGAACAATCTGAATTTTCTGAAATAGAAGATGTTTATTTAGAAATTAAAGTTATAATTCGTACAAAGATAGAAGCGAAGGCTTCATTGGCCGAAATTCGGCAAAATAATTCGAATGTTGTTGTTCGAAGTGCTGTGAATAACGGAAACGGAACTGTTAAGTTACCTAAAATTACAATTCCATCCTTTACGGGAAATTATTTAGATTGGTTGAATTTTAAAGATTTATTTAAATCTACAGTGCATGATAACGATTCGTTATCAAAAATACATAAGTTCCAGTATTTAAAAGGTTTACTTTCGGGATCAGCCGCTGATTTAATCAAGCACCTACCGGTGTCTGAGACCAGTTACGATGAAGCTTGGGAAAAAATAGAGAAACGCTATGATAATAAAAAGCATATCTCTACCGCTTTAATCAATACCTTTCTGGAACAAAATAAGCTTTCCGAGCCGAATGGCGCGAAATTAAGAAAACTTGCTGACGTTGCGGATGAAGTTATTCGGGGTTTAAAGGCATTGCATGAAGGAGCTAATTCAAGAGATTTGTGGTTAATACACCTTTTGTTAGACAAGGTAGATTCCGAAACCCGAAAATTATGGGCTCAAGAAACGACAGAAATAGAGTTTCCCACATTTGAATACTTTTTAGAATTCTTAAACAACCGATGTTCGTATTTAGATGTTTCGATTTCTCATAGCATAGTAAAAACGAAAGTTACTAACAACGTAACTAATGTTAAATCTAATTATTCGAGTAAATGTTTAAAATGTTCTGAAATGCATAGCATTTCGAAGTGTCATAAATTTAATGCTATGACAATCTCTGCTCGAAAAGAATTCATACGAATGAATGCCTTGTGTTATCGATGTCTGAAAGGCTCGCATCAAATTAAAAATTGCTTTTCTAAATCTATTTGTGAAGTATGTAAGAAATCATCCCACCATACTAGTTTACACGAATTCGCTTTCGATTCCCATACAACGAGTGTTACAAATGAAACGTATAGTCCAGAACTGCAAGTTAATACTAACATCGCTTTGAACGCAGCTAAGGAAAAATTTGTTGGTTTGCTGCCAACTGCAATTGCTTCAGTGAATGATGCACGAGGAAGAAAGGTGGATTGTACAATTCTATTAGATAGTGGCAGTCAATGTTCGTTCATTTCTGAAGCTTGTGCTAACAAATTAAATCTAAAAAGAGAAGATGCCCTGTTTTCAGTTTGTGGAATTGCTAATTCCTCTGCTGGCAAGACAAGAGGTAGTGTAACGTTATCTCTGGAGTCAAGGCATAATCCTAACAGGATACTAGTGATTGAAGCTTTCGTTTTGAATAAATTAACTTCAAATTTGTCGAGTAATTGTGTAAATACTAATGATTTAGAATATTTAAAATCCATTGAACTTGCCGATCCCAAATTCGCTGAAGCTAAAAGTGTAGAGATAATAATTGGTGTAGATTATTTTTTTGAAGTTATGAAAGCCGGACAAATTACGGGTTCCGAAAATTCTCTTATCGCCCAGAATACACTGTTTGGTTGGGTTGTAGCGGGCAAGATTCCTTTAAACAGCTTGAAAAAGAACGCCCTAGTTGGTATTCATGCTAATGTTGACGTTGATGAAGTTTTAAAACGGTTCTGGGAAACTGAAGAGGTTCTTAAAATAAAAGAAGAAGTTCTAAGTGAAGAAGAAGGTTTCTGTGAAAAACACTTTAGTGAAAATTATGAAATCGATAAAAACGGACGGTTTGTCGTGAAACTTCCCTTTTTTAAATCAGAAGTTAAGTGGGGAAATTCTTATCAAGTTGCATTGTCTCGTCTCCAGAGTATGGAAAGAAAATTTAATGGAAATCCGAATTTAGAGGAACAGTATAAATCCTTTATGAAAGAATATGAAGAGCTAGGACATATGAAGGTTTCGGAGGATGTCTCTTCAGAATTAGCCGTTAATGAAAAATATTTCTTACCTCACCACGCCATCTTAAAGCCCAGTAGTACCACTACTAAGTTAAAGGTGGTTTTTGACGCAAGTTGTAGAACTAGCAACTGCAATTCTTTAAACGATGCACTAGGTGCAGGTGCTAAACAAAAACCCGATTTATTTGAGACTTTATTGAATTTCAGGCTTTCCCCGATAGCATTTTGTTGCGATGTGGAGAAAATGTATCGCCAGATATTAATGTCTACTTCTGATCAAGCTTTTCAACGAATTCTGTGGAGATACAATAAATCCGATCCCATTCGAGAGTATAAGCTGCAAACTGTTACATATGGCCTAAAATGTGCGTCTTTTCTTGCAACCCGATGTTTAAAGCAAATTGCGAATGACGCTCGTCCTGTTTATCCTGAGGCTGCTTCTCTCATTGAAAATTCTTTTTATATGGATGACCTCTTGGGAGGTGCACGTAACGAAAGTGAAGCTGCTAGGGTATGCCAAGAAATTATTTTTCTTTTGGAAAATAGAGGTTTTCATTTAAGAAAATGACAGTCTAATTCAAAGGAGCTCTTGAATGTGATTAAAACTGATAATGTCAATGAAGTGTTCGAATTGAAGGACGGTGAGCAATCCAAGGTTTTAGGATTATGTTGGAATCCTAAATCTGATTCTTTTATTTTTAAAGTTAATTTGTACTTCGAGAACGAAATTACTAAACGGAAGTTCTTGGCTCAATCTGCTAGGCTGTTCGACCCACTAGGATTATTGTCTCCATGCACCGTTTCAATCAAAATCTTCTACCAACAACTTTGGTTGTTAAAGTTGGGATGGGACAGTCCCCTTCCGGCGAATTTCGAAGAAAGGTGGAAGAATTTCCAGAGAGACTTCGATTGCCTCTCCGTAAACAAAATTCCCAGATGGATCCACACTGGAGGCTTAGAGATAACTATCCATGGATTTGCAGACGCTTCAGAGTTGGAATATGCTGCGGTGCTGTACGCAGTACAAAAGGATATTGATGGTGATTCCAAGGTGACCCTCCTTGCAGCAAAAACTAAAGTTGCTCCACTAAAGCCAATTTCAATTCCTCGGCTGGAGCTGAACGGTGCTCGGCTGTTGTCTAAACTCTTCTCTACGATTTCACATATTCTAAAAGATTATACCATCACTTTCCACGCCTGGACAGATTCACGAGTGGTTTTGGCATGGTTGTCTTCTCCCCCTAGGAAGTGGAAAACTTTCGTGGCCAACAGAACAGCCGAAATTATCGAACTAGTGCCCTCTGAACGCTGGCGGCACGTTCCATCGAAACAAAACCCAGCTGACATAGCCTCTAGAGGAGTTTCACCTAAAGATCTACCAGACTGTAACCTTTGGTGGCATGGGCCTGACTGGTTGTCAATGAGTCCAGAAAATTGGCCCGTAGAGACACAAATGACTGACTTTTCTAGTAACTCTAAGGTTATGATCGAAAAGAAGAAAAATTTTATATTTTCTGCAAATATTTCTAATGTTAAACCGGACAATGTAATTGAAATATTATTTGATAATTGTTCTACACTAACTAAGATTGTTACTGTTTTAGCTTATTGTGTTCGCTTCATCACCCGTTGTAAGAGGCGAACGATCGATTCAGGTAAAGCAACTCAGTCAAAAGGTAAGGTTTCTCCTATTAATGCCATGGAGAGAAGCCAAGCTTTAAACAAAATTGTCTTGTATGTTCAAGGTGTGTATTTTGCTGAAGAATTAAAATGTATGAAAGATAATAGAGATTTACCGACGAAGAGTAAACTAAAAAATCTTCATCCTTTCATGGATCAAGATGGTCTGTTACGGGTGGGAGGTCGGTTGAGACATTCACCTCTCCCTTTTAATGCAAAGCATCCCGTCATCTTGCCTGATAAACATAGGCTTAGTGATTATTTGATAAAACAATTTCATATAACTTATTTGCATGCTAATCTTACCTTGTTATTGAATATTTTATTGCAGAATTATTGGATTTTTGGTGCTAGGAAACTAATCAAGAGTTATATTCATAAGTGTATTGTTTGTCATAGATATCGTTTTGCATCCAATAATCAATTGATGGGTGATCTTCCGCGACAACGTGTCATGCCTAATAGACCATTCTCGGTATGTGGGGTAGACTTTGCTGGGCCTATTAATATGTTGAAATTTCGGGGTAGAGGTGCTAAAAGTATAAAGGGTTATGTTGCTTTATTCATTTGCTTTAGCACAAAGGCGATTCATCTAGAATGCGTCAGTGATTTGACCTCCGAGGCTTTTATTGCTGCCTTGAAGTGGTTTAGTTGTCGCAGAGGGTCCCCCCGTCACATTCATTGTAATAATGCCACTAATTTTTGTGGTGCTAAAAGGAAAATGTCTGAATTGTGTAAAATTGTGTCCGGTATCAACCGGGATGAGAACATCTGTTATTTTCTCTCACAACAAGCTATTCAGTGGCATATGATACCTCCTGCAAGTCCTCATTTTGGTGGATTGTGGGAATCGGGTATCAAATCGGTAAAGTCCCATATGAAAAGAGTAATTGGTGACCATAAGTTAACTTTCGAAGAATTTGCCACTCTGTTTTGTCAGATTGAAGCAGTTTTGAATTCAAGACCATTGTCTCCTACCAACGATGAATTGGACAATTTAGAAGTGTTAACTCCCTCCCATTTTTTAATAGGTGAAGTAATTACTTCCCCTCCTGAGCAGGTTGACTCCCAATATCTGTCCTTACGTTCTCGCTGGGACCTTGTTCAAAAAATGAAAATGAACTTTTGGAAAAGGTGGCATCAGGACTATCTGAGCTCTCTTCAAAATCGTAACAAATGGCATATCACCAAATCAAATTTAAAGGTAGGTGACATGGTGTTGCTCAAGGAAGATAATACACCTCCATCCTGTTGGCCTCTTGGCAGAGTAAATGAAGTTCATCCAGGTTTAGATGGAACGGTGCGAGTTGTCACCCTTAAAACTTCTAAAGGGTATTTTAAAAGGCCTATCGTTAAACTCTCCCCCCTACCGATTTGTCAAGAATAAATTCTTGAGGGTGGGAGTATGTTCATGGAGTATGTTCCTGTATTTTCATTTATTCATTTGTTTAATATGTTATGATTGTTTGTCCGGTAGATGGCAGCACGATACCGCTGTCTTTATGTTTTGTAAACGTTCTAAGATACTTCCGCTGTGGAGTTAGTAGCGTCTGTGTTCTGGCTCTGTGCTGTTTGTACGAAGTTCTTTGTGATGTGTTAATAAAGTTCATATAGCCGACCCGTTTGTGCGTCTGGGCTCGAATTTAATTTTAGTGGAAAGAACACCCTTGTTATACGCGCCAGACTTTTCCAAAAATTTTGTGGTACAAACGGACGCGAGTTCATACGGTGAGGGTATATTTTTAACTCAATTCATTGACGGAAAAGAGCATCCAATTGTAAAACTGAGAAAAAAATTCCCGCTAGCTGAACAAAATTACAGCACGGTAGAACGCCAGTTAGCGGCTATAATTTACGGACTAAAGAAATTGAACCATTACCTTGATGGACAGAAATTTTTAATCCAAACTGATCACAATCCTCTGGTATTTTTAAAAAAATGGTGGGAACAAACTCTCGGCTAAACCGTTGGGCGCTACGTCTCCAGCAATATAATTTTGAGGCGGAACATAAGCCAGGTAAACTGCATGGAAACGCAGACGGGCTTAGCCGGACAGAGTGAAAAAAGTTAACTGTCGCAAGGTTGTAAATATTTAAAGGAAAAATGTATAATTTGTGCTGAATTAAATTTTGTTCTCAATTAACACGCGCCTAAATGCTGTGCCATAGACTTAAAAATTGGCCTATAGTTAAAATTTTAAGTGTTTTTTATTATTTTATCTAAGTATGATGTATGTCATTTATCTCATGAATTTAAGTGGCATGCACTTAGAGATGACATATATTATATCTTGAGTGGTTTTTTTGTTGTTGTAGTGAAATGAGATATATGTTAATTGGATATATAGGAATTAAGTGTAATGTACGTATCTTGTACGGTTATGATTTAGTGGTTATAATTTTAAATGTTATGATATGTCATTGTAATGGAATAGATCATGTTAGCTACCAGTTCTGTAATAACACAGGTTGAAGGACAGAACTGTAGGTTCTCACTTCAGAATGCAGGGTCAGAGTACCCAGCCACGCCAACTAAGTACGGTAAATCTCTCAGAGCATAATGTGAATGCCAAAGAAAAATTGTAATTCAAAAATTGAGTACGCGTAATTATAACTTTTTAACGCAACTATTGACACAGGAAGCACTTAATGCTTGTCCTGAATTTTAAGAGTGGGACAATAGGTCCCTCGCGGATTAATCTCTCTGGGAACTTAAGAGAACTCAACTTCTTTATCCGAACATTGCATATCCCAAAGAAAACCTTTGGAATCACTTAAGGGGGGGAGAGCTATGATGTCGTGAAGAAATATATATATTTTTGTATGGACATGTGTGTGGTCCTGTCCGATACTCTTCCACGTAAGCGTCCCGAAGGAAGCAATCAAGGACACGATATCCAGTCTTCACTAATTGGATTCCTATGCCCGGTGAACATGTGTGGACAATCGGCGAGGCGGATGAAACCGTGTGACATTTGCAGCTGAGGCTGAGCAAGTGTTGCCGTAGGCTCTAATTACAGACTTAATTACTCGATGATGAAAGCCGCCGCTTCAACGGGGCCAGTATCCTGCTTACCGGGCCAGATGCCTGAGCCCCCACTCACGGGAACCTTCGAGAATTTTCCAGTTTTTTTCGGCTGGAAAAATGAGAGGAGATAAAAAGGCGGTTTCTCGGAGGAGAAATACAGACCTTTATCGACTGTTTAGCGAGCTGCTGCCCTTTGAGGCAAAGACCTGTGATGTAAGATACTTTGGCTTTTGCTAGCCATTGCATCACGATGGAATTTACTTATATGAATTGTACATATTTGTAATATAAGTAGGAGGTCTTAATAAAGACTTGTATATATATTTTAAACAAGTTTCTGTCTTCATGATTACGAATAAATACATCGTCAAGATTTTTGGTTTCTGTGGGCCACGACACCACAAATATCAGTAACATCTTTTTAAGTTGTAGGTATAATCGCGAGAGGCATTAAGCTTATATATATATATATATATATATATATATATATATATATATATCTTTTGACAGTATGTTTATTTGTTTATATATGATATAATGTGGTTACATGATTGTATTTGTTTCATTATACAGTGTGATTGCTTTTAAACTGACACTACTCAGAGCCATCTGTAGCGTGATCTAACAGCCGGAATTCCACCAAAATTTATAGAGGGACTAAGGACGACATGGAAAAGCGTTTTCGCGAAAAAAAATTAATTAGTTCCAAAAGTCGCCGATAGAGGAAGATATGGTCCTGTTGTTCGGCGCACACGAGAATTTGCATAAAAGGGAAGCAAAACATTAAAATACAATTTCACGACTATGTAGTCGACATCAGCGTCAGTATTTCGGGCTATAAAGATAAGGGATGAATACCGTAAAGATTGTAAGCAGACAAATGAATAACTAAGAAATTTCACTGCAACACCAATTTATGCAGCAAATTTCCTTCTCCCTCCTTCAATGTGACCACTGCCTTGGTGGTCGACACATTGCATCCTGAACACTACGTTCTCAATGGCCAAGCGTAACATGCCACCATGAATGTTCATCAATGTCCGGTATATATTGTCCTTTACGACCGCCAGGTTCGAGGTACGCCTTAGACTTTAAATATCCCCACAGAAAGATATCACATGGGTTAGGTCCGGAGAGCGAAGTGGCCATGCAAGTGGAAAAAAAATGACTGGTGACATTTTCTCCTGTAAACCGTAGGCGCAACAGATTCCGCACCGATAGCCCAAACTACTGGCGCTGTCATCTAATACGTAGTCTTGAATTTGCATTTTGACGTTTTACTTGCTTTTTATGTAAATTCTCGGGTGCACCGACAACAACAGCACCATATCGGCCCCTATCGGTGACTTTTGGAACTTTTTTTTTCACGGAAACTCTTTCCCATGTCGCCTTTAGTCTCTCTATCAATTTTGGTGGAATTCTGGCAGATAGATCGCACTACAGATGGCTCTGAATAGTGTCAGTTTTAAAAAAATCACCCTGTATAAGAGTAATAAGACCAATTGTATATTTGAGGAATTTATAGGTCATGCAAAGAGTAACATTAGGATCTTTAAGTTTATATGGAGGAGATAGGTAGAGGGGGGAGCAGTATTACAAATAGAACGTTTTTCCCTATCTCACTGTTGCTGCATGTTAATTACTATTTTTTTTCAGTATAGTATTCAAATTATTTCTTTCTCTCTTGCCATTGGTCAAAGTGTTTTTAAATGCAATTTTTTGTAACTTTAAGTTGTATATAAGACACGTTTTGGAGCAAGTAAATGTGAAAATAAATGAATGCATTGAAAACGCAAAAAATACAGGGTGCTGCAGAATGGACTTACACATTTCAAAGGGTGATTAAAAAGAGTAGAAAAAAATTACACAAAAAAGCTTTATATTTTCGAAAAGTACTCACAATTTTGGTTTTGCAACATCACTCTGGTGACGCCCGTACATACATCGTACATTTCTACAGCAGTGCATCACAAATAACGGGCGTCACCTGAGTGATGTTGAAAAACCAAAATTGTGAGCACTTTTCGAAAATACAAACCTTTTTTGTGTAATTTTATTTCTAATTTTTTTAATCACCCTTTGAAATGAGGGAGTCCATTCTGCCGCACCCTGTAAAAATTAAAACCTAAACGAAAACGGAATTCATTGAAGCGAATCGAGGGAACTTAAGGGATCACCAATTCATTCGAGGGATTCAATCGAGGGATCACCAATTCATTCTAAACCCGCCATCGCCAGGAAATTTGAAAAAAAAAAAGTTTAGTAGTGTTATAGTTTTAGTAGAATTACATATTTGGTGAATTTTTGTTTGATAAAAATTTCGAAAATTCATAGAAATTAGAAGGGTAAGCAGTGAATTTTACCAACATCTAGAAAGTTATAAATTTTGAATTTGACAAACAGTTCACCATTGGAAGAACATATGAGAATAAAGAAAACAGTTAAATGCCTTTGTTATACATTTTTCGCCAAATTCTCAGGAAGAAGGCTTTTAGGAGTATATATTTCCCAGTGTACTTTGTTGACTATCTTCCGGTACTTTGTGGAATTATAAGTTTCAGTGTCTCTGATAAAGTAAGCAGCTTTGAAACGCATTTAACCCTTCAGCGGGTGGGCCAATTTTTGGAACACCAGCAAGCACGCGTGGCACAAAGTGCAACGTCTCTTTCAACCTTGATTATTCCTTTTGTAATAAACTTTTTTTTTCAAATTGAAAATAATAATTCTACGTTTTATGACAAGATATTAAATGTTTATAATATTGAGATATATTTATAATTAAAGGCCAAAGAAGGCAGATGCAATAGCCTTATTTCAAAACTGTCCGGTTTATTGGATCTAAGGACAACTTACGAATGCATTCCTATTATGTCCAAAAAATTAAAAAATAATGAGATTGTCCATCTTCGTGATATGCCGGATACCGTGTAATAGCTACATATTTGATCGAGTACATCAACTACTGCTTTTGTCGTATTGTAATCCACTATAATCGTCGGTTTACCACGGTTAAATCACTACTACCACTGAATGGAAAGAAATACAAGGGTCAGAAAATCAAACCTGCATTAGAAAGGGTGTAGCTATAAATAGAATCTGCTTAGAACATTCAAACCTTACATATAAAAACAAACCATTCAAAATTACGATATGTTGCACTCTGTACACAGGCGCGCCCGCTGAAGGGTTAAGTAAGGAATTTAAAGAAAGATTACACAATCTTGAGCAAGGTTTTCCATTCCACATTATCCACAACGAAATGGTCTTTCTTAAAGGTTCATATAAATTCAAAAATAATATTGCATCGCATTTCTAGTCATAAAAATATGTGGATTCGCAATTTTAATATATTTTATGGACTTTCAGAGAATACCGAATTCAAATGCACCATTTCAACTTGTAAATGGTACACACCCTTCAAAGTCCGTTATCCATATTAAAGGCCACTTTGACCGTGAATTTTAATAATATGCTATTTAATGCTACTGCTGTCAACGAATTTACTAAAACTATGGTATATACCCTGGTTAAATCTATTTTTTTTCATAAACACACTTTACAAGATTATCTTTACGAATGAGTTGATCAACATAATAATAAAGTGGCTAGTTGGTACCCGTCAAAACATGCGGCTGGATTGTAAATAAATGTACTAATACTTAAATTATACTCAACACATCATTGCCAAATGTTGAAAACCATATTATTGTTTTAAATCATAATATTAATTTATTGTTTGTTTGAGTTCATTAGAATTTAGATTTCTTGAATGGTTATTTAAACTCATGCATGTAAATTTGCGAGTGCCAAAAAATTTCAAAACATTTTACTTTTCCAAAAACAAGTACTAATATTTCATTAAAGGATTTAAACTTAAGAGCACTAAACTATTTTGACGAGAATCAATTTTGGGCATTTTTTAAATATACCAACTTACAAAGGGACCTTCTCCAGGTTCAGAAGACTCCCCCCCCCCACCCAAGGTATTATAACAGATAACGGGAACGGCTACAGTGAAAGGATCTTTTCACAAAAAACGCCACTCCTCAGTGTTTGGGTAATGCACGAAAAGAGTAAAGTGTGTTCTAATCTTGCGTTCCGAGTCTTGCCTTTTGCATTCTTTTGTTTTCGGGAAAAGATCTTATCTAGAAAGACTGTTAAGTTATTTAACAGACTTTCGTTTTTCTGATTGAAAGTCGACTGGTGGTACATAGGGATAGATTCTCCTGATACATTACTCCATTGTTATTTTTAAAGCAGGATTCACGTTAAAGTAGGATTTTCAAAAGCAGACTCCACTCATTTGCTATACAGAATAAAGGAGCTGGTCATTTAGGAAGAATATTTTTTAGAGACCAGTCCAATGTGCATGGTGATGTGCCATATTTTTTTTTTTTTTTTACTTTTGACTCAGGATTTTTTTGTTTTGTTTTTTTACTCATACTTGTTGTTTGGTGTCCTCATACAGTTGGTTGTACTCATACAGTTGTTTGGTGTCAAATAAATTGAAAAGTTATTTGATACCAAATTTTGATTTGAAAAATTTGATATCGAATAAGTCGTTTGACACCTCGGCTCCCTCCACTTGCGTGTATCGGCCATTGAACACCGAAGACTGGCGCTGCGTAGCAAAACCGGTATACACAGCCGAAGGTTAATTTCCCATGTTCGGTGATGTTTCATATGGGCCTGGGCGTAGTACAGATCTGCCGACGAATTGGGGCAACCCGGTGCCCCAATCATTGATATCGAATAAAATGCAAGGAAATATTTGTGAAATATTTTGCGGCAGCTGCGCAGATAAAAACTGTGGGTATAGAGATAAAGATTTTATTTTTAAACTTGTAGGAATAGCATTAGATATTAGTGATGTTGAATTTTCATGGATGAAATTTTTTTTTATTCTTATTTTTTTTATTTCACGAAATGTTTAACAATTGTATAAAATATTCAACATTGGGATTTTTCATTGAGAGTAAGATGTTATTTTTGCTGCTTTCTATAAGGAATTATGCTAAAAAGATGCAATTTTTTTTAAGATCTACTCATGCTATGTATAAGATGTTATAATTGTGTGCGGCAGTACTATGAGTAGATATAAACGATTAGATAAAAACGATTAGAAAATTCATGCATATCTATTACCTCTAACGTTTTAAGAATGAGTAATTGTGAATCATTCACTATAGAGATTTCCTCGTTATTATTGAAAGAAATTGTTAAATTGGCTAAATTTCAGCGTAATAAATTACGTGACATTCTAAAACCATTTCTGAATCATGTTCAAAATTTTTTCAGCATCAAAAACATAATTGTGAAAAAATAATATACATGTGATGCATTATTTTAATGTTTTAAGATACATTTTTTTATATGCAAGTCCAATTAAACCTTTTTCAAAATTTTCCGATTTGCGATTAAAACTTATCCTGATAAGATTGAATTATGGTAACTTTCCAATTAATTCTTATTTTTTTTTCTACATGTACTTATATTTTCCTTCAAGAAAAACGAATCATTGAGAGACTCATAGTTGTATAGATCTGAAACATGTGCTTTTAAGACGTCATGTTATAAACAAAATGGTATTTTTGGCATAACAATTTTTCTGCAGAATAAAATAGAGTATATGTAAAATATATTCCCCGCACGTGTCTTTTACATGTATATTCATCCTAAACCTTTATAAAGTTTTTCTCGCTGAACAACTAGAGAGAGCTCCTTATTCTGCATTTTTAAATAATTGTACAGTAAAATATTCCTAATAATTAACATGTGTGTATTATTTCGATTAGGACAAAGTTCCATTATGTTACATGTTGCCTCTAATCAACTGGATGTGATAAAATTGTCCTCGCATGCTTTTTGAATATCATTTCTAAATTCCCGTCTATATCAAACATAAATCTAATTCTAGTTTTTTTGCTACCTTTTATGCTAACATGCTTTCAGGCAAAATACGCGTGGAGTTTTTCGTTTTCTTCCCGCCGAGGCCCGAAAAACGACGGGGTAAAATCCCCGTGAAGAATGTTCATATAACTCTATGAATTTTTGCAATAGCTAATTAATACTTAGCGTCCTACTGGAGAGTTTACAAACAATGCAAAAGTGGTCAACGACTGCGCTATATGAACCAGAGAAAAGCATATCTACCTCATTTATAAATTTCGAGCTTCTACGCGCGAGCATGGAGACAAATTTTAGGACAATTGACCATTTTTGGGAATCCGGATAATTAAGTCAATTGATTCTTAATTTCCTGTTTTTTAAGAAGTAATTTATCGCATTCGTAAAAGAGTTACCAGTTAACCCTATTTTTACCACGTTTTTATTAACTCGCTTTCTTGTCCGTTCAGTACAAATCTTGCAATCGATTTTTAACTAACTTCCTATATAACTAGCTATATATTTGAAACTTTTAGAATAGCTCAGAACACGATGACAATGCATTCTTTTAATACTTTTAGCCACCTTTAATCAGCATTAAATTAATTTTTAGTTAATTTTGTTTTGTATGGAAAGTTAGTTTGGAGAAAATAAGCAAGGTAGCGCTTCGATCGAATTCAGTGCTTGCACATTTGTGTAACGGCGTTTGACGATTTTGAAAACAGAATACATGTGAATTTAGTGTGATTACAAAAATTTTGTGCGAAAAATATGAAAAAATTATAAAAGTTAGCAGTCTATAAAGTCTGTTAATAGTGAAACGACTAAAAAGTGATTAAAATTAAATAAAAGAAAGTGAAAAACATGGTATATAAAAAGTTCTTTTTATCTTGTAATTATTTTCATCTAAATAGACTGCAATAAACAGGAGATGTTTCTTTGTGTAAACGCTTCTAACGATATGAAGATTAAGAGTATTTTTTAAACAAGACAATAAAACAAAACCAATTTTATAAATGGATATATATATATATATATATATATATATATATATATATATATATATATATATATATATATATTTAATAACAAAAATTCTACTCGAAGTGCATAACATAGAAAACTATACCTGAAGCAATTAGAATATTTTACAGTACATCCAATGAAATAACGTTTTTTGGTTGCATTTAACCCATTTAACGTTTGTTAGCAATCAACCAATCGTTGACCTCTGTCTTCTCATTACTCGCAGTCCGGTATGGAATCAGACCACCCGCCGCCCAAGCACATCAACCTATCTACATCGTTAGACATTTTTTGTCCCGGAGGGCATGAGAGGATGAGGAATTCTCCCAAACGGTAGCTGTGTTTCATTGGCTGCACCAGGAGATGGGAAGAACGATCTATGCTCAGAGTACATCCTGGCACACCTAGAAGTTGAAGCAAATATTTTTAGTATATTTTACTGTGTCTTAAATGCTTATAATTTTAATCTTGCTCAAAATTTCTCCTTCAACGTTTTAACATGTGAGGTTGAAACAACGTTTAGTTCGTTATTCTTAGTAAATTAAGGATATAAAAACTTATTCTGAAAGCAATTTGAAATCCCCAAATTCTTGAGCTGAGATATTTTTAACGTAACATCCAATTTGAAAATTCTCACTCTATGGAATTATACATACTTCATGTAATTGATTGTAAGATCGAATAATTGTTCCTGTTAAAATTTAAAAATTTATAATGCTCGAAGCCTGTCTTTATAACATTAATAAGATTAATAAAGTAGTCTGATTTAATTTATTAAAACTTCTAACACATTACGATTTGTTTAACTAACATTTTCCTTTGGCCTTTCCTTAGTAATTCACATGATGAACAATAGTAACTTAGTAATTCATGTGATGCCTTTGCCAGGAGATGACCGAATGGCTATGGAGCTGGTATTCGGTTCAGATCCTATAGCTTCGAGTCCCACTGCTGGCATGGAGGTTTGTAGCCCCTTCGGAATCGGCTTTCAACTGTAGGTCCTAGTATAATTAACCCTCGTGTAGTAAAAATTTGACCGTAGTCCTCCAAACCATATGATAACTTACAATAAACTACATTATTTTTGCACTTCAAAATAGATGTGTCAGACAACACGAAACTGAAAATTTTCAATCTTTTTTTAAAAAAATAATGCAATGGGTGCATGTAGCGTAAATCAAATTATTTCGGCATTCTAGCAAAAACTAATTTCAACAAAGGAAATTACATACAAAGTGTTTTGTCGTTGGATCTGCCCGAGTCCAGAGAGTGTCATTCGTAAAAGCTGTGTGGTCTCCATGTGCCGTAAGGTTCGTCATTGTAACGTATTCCTGCGATTTGTGTCAAAAGCAGACACTTAGGTAGCGTCACAGGTTACGTGTAAGGTAGACAGCTTACTAAAATAGAGACTTTTAAGATAATGAGGATTTCAGTTTTATTTAATAAACACGGTTAGGCCGCGATCTCGAATAATATATATACAAAGCAGTCCGTAGAAGTTGGAGTAGGAATCGTCATCTGTCTCTCAAGGATGGAGCACACTGTCGCTAAAACGAGGCGACGAACTGCTGGTCAGGTCACAGAAAAAAGGGCCCGCACTCGTCCACTGGAAGCTAGCAGCTTCTCTGAAATAACACAATTGGGGAGATCAAGTTCCGATCGGTTTCCCCGACCTTTCTCAGTGAAAAAGGGTCTTCTCACGTAGAGGGCAGAGCCTCACAAAAAACAAGTCACTTAAAAGTGCGTAGAGCTAGGAGATCAGGTATCACTCCTAAACTCTCTAAGGAAAAACTCTCCGCACAAAACTGGTCTTCAAGCTCTCGTCGGCTTATTTTAAAAACTTGATCCCTGGCGGAATTCTTTCTAGCCTCCTCTCTATAGCTCGCTCCTGATAGGCTGAGCGTCTAGCCGTGCGCAAAAAACGATGCCGATTATTACATCTTCATCGCCCGCTCACTCATTAGCGATCTCGTTTCAGGGCGTAAACTGTCATTGTCGGCCACTGTCAAAATATGGCGCCAGACTGTCTCCTCTTTTCATCCCAGGAATGCGTCCCGAAGAGGTGCCCATTGTGGTCCTCTTCCGCTCACGGGGTCTGCCATTCTTTAGCATCGGTTCACGGCTAGCGGCGATTTTAATGGTGTTCCTACTCGCCTCGAGGGGGGGAAATTGCCACATCATGAGAGGAAGAAGGCGCTTATGCGCTGTGCATAATTTTCCAGATTGCAATAAAAGAAGAACGGATGTGAAGTGAGAAGAGTTTTCATTGTTGTTTGAGGTGTTTGTTCGATGGTTCGTTCGTTCCTTCCTTCTGCAGTTCATGGGCGCTTCCTGATGCGGAAGTTTTAAGATTTGTAATGCGTGTTTCGTCTAGTTGTTATGAATAAACGTTGTTTAAGTTTTAATCTTGAATTGTTCTTTTAAAGTTTACTATTAGCATTTTGAAAACTTGAACTAAGCTCTCCCACTGTGAACCTTGGTAAGGCATGAAACATTGACATATCACACAAAGGAATGGTGTGAAAGTCAGTAACAATAAAATATAGATTATCTCACTGAGAAGAAAATTCCGCCCTGAATTCCACAGTTTGCGAATTAAAATTTTACTCACACTGGAAACTGCCAAATTCCCATTTGCCATGTTCTCCACAACGGGCCTTCGAATTTCCATCGATAATAGAATTGTCATTGCATTTCAGTTCTACTACAGAACCTGAGGGTATAAACTCTTCGTTCACGCCTGTCATATCAGGCACTACATCTTCGGGAACAGATAGCGACAAATCATGAACAGAGCATCTGGATTCTGCAAAGAGTACAAGCGAATAATTAAAATATATAAACTGCAGTCGTATCGTGCAACTAAGAGGTACAAAGATATAAACTCATTGAAAATATTCGCGTTTGATAGATTAGATGAAAATGAAGACAATAAAAAAAAAGTAATCTCACATTCAGACTCTCCAAAAGTTGATCACTACAGCTAGAACATATTCAGACATAACTTGAAGCAATAATTAGATAAAATAAAATGAAATTTATGTTCACTCAGCCTGTAGTGAAAGGAACTAATAGCCTAATGTGATAGTAGTGGAAGAGAGGAGTAGTAGAAGAAGAGAGGGGTTATTGTTTCGAAGAGGCTTTAAATATTTCCCTGCTATCAGTACTCGCTCCAGGCTTCTCTTTTAATAGGTCGGCATGCATTTGTCCTCGCAAATTCTTGCCTCGGATATGCTATCACCTTCCAAATGTTTTTCATTAATCCATATCTAGAACACTTTCTTCATTATGTTTTTTTCTAATATCTGTGAAGTTTGCTTGGTCATGGCCTTCACACCTCAAGCAACAATGGCTCCTTTAATAGTTTATTTAATTTTTCACTATTGAAGAGATCGTTGTTCAAGGCATTTTGTACAGGGCAGCGAGATCAGACACGCGGCTACTACACTCATACTTAACTATTATCTCGTAGTAGTAATAGTAAGTTCTATCGCGATAGTCACTATTTTTCCTTTATACTGAGAAGTATCACTAAAATTCTTCGAACTCATGACGGCTTGTAAGGGAAAAAATTAGTATGAAAAAAGCACATTAAAAGTAGTACACATGGATTTATGTATTTTTCCACACAGAGTGCAAACTAAAGAAAATGTTGAGACGGTCTTTCATTTCGTCCGAAGAGACAAGTGAAGGAGCACCGTCTTGTCTCATACATATATTAGCATTTTTTTAGCGTCGAAATGCGACGAGTACCGAATTCGATTAGTACTGAGGTATGAATATACACAAACACACACACACACACACATATATATATATAAATAAATAAATAAATATATATATATATATATATATATAAATAAATAAATATATATATATATATATATATATATATATATATATATATATATATATATATATATATATATATATATATATATATATATATATATATATACACTAGCTGAGTGGCAACCCAATGTGTTCCTTTTTCGATTTAAAATGAAATGGTTTCATTTCTTAAAGATTAAAAACTGTTTAATCACTTTTAAAAATATATAAGAATTTTTAAAAAACGAAATAATTATTCTTAATTATTATTTCTCTCTTTCAAATTTCCGTTTTCAAATTTTGCTTTTTAAACAAAAAAGTTCATTCAATTAGAAAAGATTCTAAAGGATTTCACTTTTCATTTCCTAAAATTAAAATTATTTCTGGTAAATTAAAATTATCTCTGGATTTCAGTTATTAAATGACTCATTCTCAGACTCGTTCTCAACTAATTATTTTTCCTTTTGGTAACATGGCCGAAGGTAAATATTAAATCTCATGAGGGAAAAGTGCTAAAAAAATAGACAGTTGTGATGCATTAAAAATTGGTGGCGGAAGAATCCTCATCACTTGCTCATTAATTAGAAACAAATTTCACGAACTTGCTGGAATTATTAGTGAGTAAAATAATAAATCGAAAAATTATGAACTCGGCATTCATTTACATTAAGATACAATGGCGATCAGCACGGGAAATTTCAAAAAAGAGTTTTGTAAGTACGCATTTTTAGAAAGATAACATTTTTTTTATTATATGTATTTGATATATTTTGGAAGCTGAACATCTAGAAAATGTCTATAAATCGTAAAATTGACATTAATAGGTGCAGAAAACCGAAATATTTGTCCATCAAAATTATCGATTTCGTGAAATTCGGAAAACTGATTTGGGGAAAAGTTTCTTTTAGAGTGAAAAACATTTTTAACTTTTTAAAAATGTGTATATCCTTAAAGACGAATATATATAGAACACATGGAAATAAAAAATTTGTCAATTGGTGGACGGAAAAGTTGAATTTTGCATGCATGAAAATAGTGGAAATTTGCGAAATGGAAAGGACCTGGCTCACCCAGAATGTCAGCTGTTTCTGTTGTCCGCTTTTTTTCAGTTCCGAGGTTTTAATTTAAAAATTAAAAAAGTTTAAAGTTTTGAAAGTTGAATATGGTATCAGTGCACACGTTTCATCCGTCCGCGTCTATTGGTACCAGCCGCAATATCCTGCTATGCTCGATTCGCGAGATTAGCCCTTCCCCGTGTCTGCTCAGTAACAAACATACGTTTGTTTACCTTCAGAAGTTAATAGTAATACATATATATATATATATATATATATATATATATATATATATATATATACACTCTGTCACAAAAAAATATATGCACCCAGAAGAAATCGAACTACTATCACGAAACTTGGCAGGAATGTAGTCTGGTAAGAGATATGCAAATGATTAAAATTTCGACGCCAATGAGACAAGTGTAAGCGCTCTATGCGCATATGAGATGCGCAGCTGGGACAGTTTAAAAGCATGATTGCTCGTGCCATAGGATTATTCAAACAAATCTGTCGACTTGGATAGACGGTATTGTGACTAGAGATGCCTCTGAGTCGTAACCGGCGACGAACAATTGTCGGACTTTGAGATGGGGCGAATAGTAGGCTTCGGAGAAGCAGGTTGGTCGAACAGGCGTATCTGCCATCACCTCGGTTGGAGCGATATGGTAGTTACTCGGTGTTGGCAACAATGGATCACGGGAGGGATAGTCTACCGTCGCGGAGGGTCAGGGCTACCCAGGAATACAAATGCGCGCGAGGATCGTGCAATCATAAGAGCGGCCACGTCCGCACCAACAATGTCGCTAGAATCGGTTCGACGTCCTTTACCACCTTCCAGACATCCGGTGGTATCAAGGGAAACCATTCGGAGACGACTTGCCGACGCAGGTAAAAGGAACCGACGTCAATTACGACGCCTACCACTGACCCCACATCATAGGCAGGGTCGATTGGATTTTTTCCGACCTCGAGAAAGCTCGAGCGTGACCGATCGGGAGCGTGTGATCGTCAGCGTTGAATCCCGATTCAGTCTCATGTTGATAACCAGCGCATACACGCGTGGAGGCCGCCAGGCCACCGGTCCGATCCGGCATTTGTTGTCGAGAGGCATACGGCGATTACACAAGGTGTGACAGTTGTCGGGAGCGATTTGTTGGGACACATGATCACTTCTAGTCATCCTTCAACGCACTTTGACGGTACGCAGTTACGTGGACGAGGTTTTAACGCCAGTTGTACTGTCTATGCTATCAAGTCGCCAGGTGCCATTTATCAGCAAGACAACGCTCGTCCACATACTGCGAGACTCTCCCAATAATGTCTTCAAGGATATGACGAACTCCCATGGCCTGCCAGGTCACCAGACCTCTCGCCAATAGAGCACGTCTGGGACGTGCTTGGAAGGCAACTACAGCCGTCCCGGAATACTGTTGAATTTACTGCCCAGTTGAAAAGATTATGGCATGATCTTCCGCAGGAGGTCATAGGTGACCGCATTGATTCGATGCCATGTCGTGTTTCGGCTTGTATAGCTACCAGATGTGGATTTACTACGTACTGATTTCTAACCTTTTTCATGCCATATCTTCTTAATAAAACGGTCTGTTCTTCTGAATTTGTAATCATTTGCTTATCTCCTTTATGCACTACATACATGTTAAGTTTCGTGATAGTAGCTCGTTTCCTCTCTGTGACAAAAAAATATATGAACCCAGAAGTAAACGAGCTACTATCACGAAACTTAACATGTATGTAGTGTATGAACCGAAATTCCACCAAAATTAATAGAGGGACTAAGGAGGACATGGGAAAGAGTTTCCGTGAAAAAAAAATTAGCTCCAAAAGTCGCCGATAGGGGACGTTATGGTGCTGTCGTTGTCGGCGCACCCGTAAATTTGCATAAAAGGCAAGTAAAACATCAAAATGCAAATTCATGACTACGTAGTCGACAGCAGCGCCAGTATTTTGGGCTATAAAGATCGATGCGCCTTCGCTTTACAGAAGAAAGGGTCATCAGTCGTTTTTCTCTCCTGGAATGACCACCTCGCACCTCGGTAACATGTTACCCTTGGCCTTTGAGAACGTAGTGTTCAGGATGTGTTGTCCACCAAGACTGTCGTCACATTGAAGGAAGGTGAAGTGAATTATCTGCTAAAGTGGTGTTGCAGTGAAATTTCTTATTCCTTCGTCCTCTTACAATTTTTTTCGGTATTCATTCCTTATATTTATAGCCCGAAATACTGGCGCCGCTGTCGACTACATAGTTGTGAATTTGTATTTTGATGTTTTACTTGCCTTTTATGGAAATTCTCGGTTGCGCCGACAACAAAAGTGCGACTTTTGGAACTAATTTTTTTATGGAAATTCTTTCCCATATCGTCCTTAGCCCCTCTATCAATTTTGGTGGAATTCCGGCTAATACATCACGCTACAGAGGGCTCTGAGTAGTGTCAGTTTAAAAAAAATTACCCTGTATATATATATACTAGCTGAATACCCGTGCTTCGCTAAGGGGTACATTTTAGGACAATTACAATGAAAAAGTAATGAAATTGCTTTTTTGAGGATTTTCTTATAAACAATATATTTTGTTTTTTAATTGGGCGGAACTAATATTACCAGGTTCGTCCGCGAACTTACGCGTCAGCAAGCTACGTAAAACTGACCGTGGGAGAACCAATTTTCTCGTAAATGTACGCCAGCATATTTTAAAGTTTGACCTTAGGACTTATTTTCGTCATGGCGAAGCATATTTTGAGTGGAAATAACAGTTTTATATATAGGTTTGATTTAATAATTTGAATTGATAAAAATTTCCATCTCAATTAGTCTAGTGGTTAAATTTTATCTTTTTCTGTATTTTAATATTTTCTTTGTCAATTAATTTCGTTGTTATGCTCGTGACGCAAAATTTATTTAAAGTATCACAAAAAGAAAAGAAATCTTGTGATCAGCATTTATGAAATTAAATTCAAAACTTTCCAAACGATTACTCTTTTCGAAGCCAATGTTCTGCTAATTTCCAGTAAAAGCTAAAATCATTTGAAAACCACACACCAGTGTTCCACTCACACGCAACACTATAAAACTCTATTACAGTACTCTACGTTTATATGGGCATTGAAAATTGTGGTTAGTAGAGGGCAATACGGGACAATCCACGCATTGTCTATAGACACTTGCTATCTTTGGCTATTATTTGATCCGTAATATCTGCCTCATATGCCGTATGTTTCTAAACGCCATTCCCGAATGAAGAAATCGTGTAGAGGAGGCTTCTGCAACATGTGGACAGAGACAGTTGTTTTGTGACAACTGACTGAAGTGGTGTCATCTTTGGCTATTATTTGATCCGTAATATCTGCCTCATACTGCTTTCTCTCTCTGTCGCTCTCTCACACACTCACTCACTCACACACACACACACACACACACACACACACACACACACACACACACACACACACACACACACTTTCATTAATAAAATATGTGTGTGTGTGTGTGTATAAAATCATTAAAAAAGCAAACTTGTAACGACACCTTCCCAAGAGAGGGAATAGAAGTGACACCTCCGCACGGTGAAAATAATATTCTTACCGCCGAATCATCCGACGATGGAAATCAATCTTATTTTGGAAGTTCCGTCACTCAGAAACTTACCTTCACATGATGGTACTGGATTGCTCCAACTTCCATTTTCCTTACATTCCGACGCGGAGCTACCAATCAAACTTTTATTTGTGGATGAACAACTGAATGTAGCGATACTACCAACAGATACATTCTTAGAGTACGTTACTTTCAATCCCGGGGAATCAGCAAATCTGGAACAGCTCAAAAAATCTGAAAGACAGTAAAACAACAATTGTAATTGATACATTAATTGAATTAAGACGACTAACTCGTTCAACAAATAAAGATCGCATTTTCAATCTTTTCCACACCCCTTTTTAATCGCGAGCAAGAGAAATGCATGTAAAGAAATTGAACATCTTCCTCCTTCCTTGCAGGATATATTTTGAAAACTTAACTCTGCCACACCCTTGTGCTCCAAAATCTTTACCTTTTTTAAGCATTCAAACAATTGTATATACACTGCTGGCCACTGTAAATGCAACACCCTGAAGGAAACATGCAAATAACATGAAATTTACAACATGCATTAGCGGAGGTGAGATATGCAAATGATTAGAATTTCAACGCAGCCGCACATCACGCGCGCCTGTGGCGCCACTTCAAAGCGCTATTTAATGCTTGGAGATTTCGACGATTTCAAGTTCGGCAATTGTGTTTTTCTTGTGGTTTTTTCAAAAAAATCATCAATTATGCCTCGTCGAAAACAGCGATCATCTTTTCATCAAGTATCCGAGTTCGACAGAGGAAGAATAGTGGCCTACCGAGATTGTGGATTATCTTTCAGGGAAATCGGTAGTCGTGTTGGACGAAACCAAGCAACTGTAATGCGGATATGTGATCGTTGGATGCAGGAGGGTACGACGGACCGGCGTGTTCTATCGCATCCACCTCAGCGCACCACTTCACGTGATGACAGCCAAATTGTGCGCATGGCAGTGACAGATCGCTCAGTCACATCACGAACCATAGCACAGCACATGCAGTCTGTAACGCATCATCCAATGTCTGCGAGTACCATTCGACGCCGTTTACAGCAGAGTGGTCTGTCCGCAAGACGTCCATTGCTTTGTCTACTCTTGACGCAGAACCACAGACGTCTCCGCCGCCAATGGTGAGATGACAGAAGGATGTGGATGGCAGAATGGAAGGAAATTGTCTTTATTGACGAGTCACGCTTCTGTCTGCAACACTACGATGGTCGCATTCGAGTCTGGAGACACCGTGAAGAGAGGATGCTGAACGGCTGCGTTATGCACCGCCACACTGGTCCTGCACCGGGTATTATGGTATGGGGCGGTATTGAATATCACTCTCGCACACCTCTAGTACGCATTGCCGGTACTTTAAACAGCCAGTGCTACATCTCCGAGGTGTTGGAGCCAGTTGTCCTTCCTTACCTTCAGGGCTTGCCCACAGCCATATTTCAACAGGATAATGCGCAACCACACGTAGCACGCATTGTCCAACGGTTTCTTCCTCAATCGCCAGATTGAATTGCTTCCCTGGCCGCCTCGCTCTCCGGATCTTTCGCCGATAGAAAACATGTGGTCGAGGGTTGCTCTACGATTGACCCAGATCCCATCCCCAGCTGCCACAGCAGATCAACTTTGGCAACGTGTGGAAGCTGCTTGGTCTGCTGTACCCCAAGAACTCATCCAAAGTCTCTTTGAATCAATGCCGAGGCGTGTGGCAGCGGTGATCTCCAACAATGGTGGCTACTCTGGCTACTGATTTTGGCAGGAACCACACTTCACAGAAGTCTATAAATTTAATCATTTGATACTTGGTCAACATGTTATCTACAAAATAAATTTTGCTGTGATATCTCTTGTCTTTCTTGGTGTTGCAATTTGGGTGGCCAGCAGTGTATATCAACAAATATGTTCATATACGAGGCATGGTGTTATAAACCTTTTTTTTATTGTCTACACTCTACATGTTTAAAACGCGCATATAGAATTCACATTATTAAGTACAGGTTATGTATTGTCCATATTTGTGGTCCCAACCTACTTTAACTGATTTTCCGACTTCTTTTGAAATATACGAATTCAAATGTATGTCCCGATTATGTCATATTTCTCGGGCAAGTTTACACATTATAGTTTACTTGCAATGTGACAAATGCATCTGATTCTATGAAGGATATAGAAAAATACAGTAAACTTTCACGATTATATGGTGTTACTGCGTTGATTAAGCGCTTTATACACAGCCCGAAATCTCGTGATCAAAAATTATCTGGTCCTTTGACTGCTTGCGAATTGTCAGAGGCAGAAATTTATTGGGTGAAGATGACTCAAATAAGTACCTTTGAGAAATAAATAAATTTGTTAAGCAATGGTCTGTGTATCGATAAACATTTAAAACTCTTCGAACTTAATTCTGAATTTGACTGTCAGGAAATTAAGCCTGTAGATAAATTGCATTTTTCTCAAATGAATGAGCATCAAAAACATTCTTGGATATTATCTAGCAAAAAAAATATATATATATAAATTGTAGAGCTTCTAATTTTGAATGCTCACGACTGAACTTAGAGAAAAATTCTGTAGGGTGAAAGGAAGACAGTTCAATAAAAACGCTGCTGAAAACGTTTCCTCTGCAAACGTTTTCGATCCAACCCTGGTGTACAAACAGTTGCATGATTACCGGCTGACAGAATTTTGGAATCTCCATCATACTCCATGGTCTCGAATCCAGTGTGCACGAGAGGGACCGATACTAAGTTCTAAATTCTTTTTTGCCCTTGCGCCATTATTCGCGAAATTCATTTGGAACTGGTAAGTAGTTTAAGTACTGAACCTTTTTTTATACTAGTTTTTGTTCGCTTTATAGCGGGAAGAGGACTTAGCTCTGTGGTATACACGGATAATGCAAAGACATTTAAAAGACATGATATCGAACTCAAGAAACTTCACCAAACACTTAATCACCCCAATGTCAAAGAATGTTATGGTTCTAAAGGCATAAGAGGGAAGTACATAGTTGAAAGGGAAGTATGGTGCGATGGTTTATGGAAGCGTATGGTAAGAACTATCAAAATTTGTTTGAAAAGGTCCCGTGGAAAAACATCTCTATGTGTCCAGGAATTTGAAACTGTGTTGAAAGAGATCGAAGCAATAATAAATTCTGGGCCTATTACATAAGGGATAAATGACTCCAAGTAACCATCTCCCCATATTCCTGCTCATTTCCTTATTGGAAAACGTATCAATTCTTTGTCATATGAACATATTGTGGTTTACGAAAAAAGCAAGTGTACTAGATTTATTAGTTAAAAATACCTTTATACACAGAGACTGCTAGATCATTTCTGGAAAAGATTGCATGAAGAATATCTGTTAAACCTTAAGTCTGCTAACTCTGCTGCTCCAATTAAAGGAATTACTGATTATAAGGTCGGTGATGCAGTTTTAATCTGTGATAAACGGTAGAGATATATGTGGGATTTAGGCAAAGTGATAGAGGTATTTGTAGGTAGAGATGACAAAGTACGATCTTGTGCAGTGAAAACAAAGACTGGTGTTTTGAAAAGAGCTATTTTATCTTTTCCCACATTCTTTTGTTTACCGCATGCAATATAAATGCATGTAAAATCATTTTATATCTTCTTTTTTAATACCTGGTTATATTTTGAAAACTTTCTCATTTCTATAATTTTTAAGGCTAGCAGATTTATCAGAGCACAGCTATCAAAGTGGATTTAACCGGAGAAATATGTGCAGCTTCATCTGCTAGTTAAGAGAGTCGGAATGTTTCGGTAAGTGTCGGTCAAATTCATATCTGTACAATTATTTCCTTTGTGTCTACGAGCTAATTCCTCAAAGGAGTCTGTGATGATAAATGATAATGTCTTCCTCTTATCCCGAAATGTACACCGAATAACTTAAATTTTACCTAATTAGTATGAACTTAAAAACTTAAAACATGTGTTTTTAAAATATTTTTTCAGATCAAATACAACCTTGAACTTTAGGGAATTCTTGAAAAGGATAAATTTTTAGAGTCCAACATATATGATCATTAATAGCAATATCCGAGGATTACAAAAATCAGCATGGGGGTTTTCAAATACTTAAACTTCAAGGCGTTCAGATGATATCGGATATCACAAGAACAATACAAATAGATTTCGGAATTATTTTTCAACGTAGCTCATTTTATTATTTCAGAAACTAGATAAAACTATACATTTGCACGCATGGCGATAAAGAAGACGATGGCTAGAAAATTTTTCACAGTCGATGAAAATATGTTTTTTTATAAACAATACTTATATCCACTGAAATGTTTCAGAAATTACTAATTTCCTCCTACACTAGGGAAAAGTAATTCTTAATTTTTAGGTTATCAAAATATTGGAAATAGAATCTGAAGAAAGGTACGTCATCGGGGAGGAGAGATATATAGTATCACGGTGGTTCAAGGGTACGAGCTACCGTTCCGCACCGCTAGGTACTCCTCAAACCAATTACTTTGATCTAAACCGAAACTTTAACCTTAATCTTGTATTAGCTACCATGCAATATTAGTACAATCGATGTAGAATTATTTATTGCGTTATTATTGTATAAAATGTCGGATCTTAGTTACTTTCCAAAAGGTATGATATAATTGGCGTGAAGCTCGCGGATGATTTGGTAACTAACACAGCAGAAACTGTCCCTGTACCTCAGGGCTCAATATGAAAGATTATTACACAGTACAGAAATGAACATGGTGTAGTATCGAAACGAAAAAAGAGTGGACGTCGCTCGAAGATATCAGCGAGGAAAAGGCAAAACTTCGTGCGTATCGGTGGCCGAAAACTTAGACTAAAGTGCAAAAAAATATCAGCTGAAGGGAATACGAAACGTAATGATTCAGTTTCAGTTTCAGTCCGTCGGAAGATGCGTAAAAATGGTATTTTTGGTCTGGTTCAATCCAGAAGCCACTCATTGCTGTCACCAATGCATGAAAACACGTCATACGTACGTTACGTATATCTACAGGGTGGCTAATAAATACTGTGACAAATATCGAATCATTTAATTACACACAGATGAAATAGAAAATGAAAAATACAACAATATTATGAACATTATACATGAAAGTTTACCATGAAATAATTTTACTCGAATCGACCGCCATCTTTATCGATTACTAAAGATAATCTCTTACGCCACTGTCCTATTGCGGCACGAATCATTTTATGAGGTAATTTGTCCCATTCACTCCGTATGGAAGCTTTGAGGGAGTCCAAACTTCTGTGCTGCTTAGCATTTACTTTAGACTCTAAAATCCCCCAAATGCAATAGTCTAAAGGATTTAGATCTGGTGAAGAAGGTGGCCAATCTTCTTGCTTGATAAACTTCGGGCAATTGGCATGGAGCCATTCCTGTGTTGTTTTGGATCGTTGGGACGGTGCAGAATCTTGCTGAAGTATCCAATTCTTTTTGGGATACAATCTGTTAGCATGTGGTAATAAACGTGTAGCCAATACTTCCTGTTTGTAATATTCAGCATTGATTTTTACCCCTTTATCGATGAATTTCAGAGGCAGTTTTCCATTGTGTGACACTGCAGCCCAAACCATAACAGAATTCTTGTTCTGAAAGCGTTTAACAGTTCGAAGATTTTCAGGTATATCCTCGAAGGTTGCTGAATATACAACATCATTTTAGCATTATAACTTTGTTCTGTACAAAACAGCTTCTCATCAGAGAAAATTATTTTTTGAACACTTTTGCTACCGTGCCGGTTCAGCAATTCCTTACATCTTTGTAACCTTTTTACTATTTGTGCAGTAGACAAACCTTGAACTTTTCTTTTGCGATAAGGGCGAAAACCCAGGTCTTCATTTATGATAAGTTGCATAGTTCTGCGACTGATGTTCTCTTCTGCAGGCCATTTTATTTGCAGAACGTTGTGGATTTCTTCGTATCTTTTCACGAATTCTTTTGATACGTTCTTTTGTACGAACAGTGCGTGGACTACCGGACCTTGGTCGATCTTTACAGCTATTGGTATCCAATAATCGATTTATAGTCCTATATATAAACGTCCTATTAAAACCAAGGCATTTTAATTGCTTAAATATTTTACCTGCAGAAAATCCGCGATCAAAAAGCTGTTTTACCATTAACCTTTTGGCTTCCATCTTTAAAAATATTCTACATGTTTTACTTTAAACAAAAATCGTCTGCGTTTACAAAAAGTTGCCAATCACACAAATAGATAGATAAATTGTTTTTCCAAACGATTAACATTAACTCTTATTTTTTGGAGTGTTACAGTATTTATTAGCCACCCTGTAGATTGGATTCATATTTACCATATTTGTATAACCCGAATGGTTTTTGCTGGTTAATTGAAAATGGATAGTTGTGTTATAATGAATGGGAAAAAATCAACTTTCTTTTTCTCACAGAAGACTGTTAGGTTTCAGATCCTCATTTCATTATATTCCAAATAAGAATGACGTTGTTGCTCTAAAAATTGACCCAATTTTTTCAGAATAAAGTTAATATTCATTGAACACATACACACGAAAACAAAATGACAATAAATTCTAATGATTTACAAAATTTATTTTCTCTTAATGATTTATATATACTTTTGCTATTACGCCCTTCAAACATTTATATAAAACTGACTCATATATAATCGTTTATGCTATCTTTTTTTGAAAAGTTGAATTAGTTGAATTATATGAGATAATAAAATCATTGAAAATTTTAATTTTGGAAAAAAATTGGATGAAAGCATATGAAGCCTTTTCGCTTGATAATTTTCTCCGTAATCATTCGAATTTTTTAATGCCTCCTATTCAACCATACCCACAACATATCACGTACACACATAAATAACAACGACGAAGCTAGATGAACTATCGGCGGCATGGCTGTCAGACCCGTTGTTTAAGATATGCAGTAGTGATTATGAAAAACTCGAATATCTGAAAGGAGGAGTTAGCTCTTGAACCCCTATATCCTGCCTACGTCCCTAATGTATAGAAGGAAGAACTGTTACATCTTAAAGTTTTAGTCATAAGTCTCGTTTGAACACTCTGAAGGATTTGGGGCCGATAAGTTTGTTTGTATTTACATATATGTTTGTACACAGGGTATCCATCAATGGTCATTCCTACGATGAAATTACATCTTTCTGTTTTCGCGATACAGGATCCCACCATTTATTCAACATCTCAATTATCTGATCTTAATGACATCTATTGACCAGAAAGAGAACCCCTTTTGAAGTAAAATTTAAAAACTCAATATATGGGACTTTTAATATAAATTTGAAATGAAATTTAGGATTTTAAATGAGAATTTTCTTTGAAAAGTGAATACCCTCTCTTTATATGATATTATTTAGTTTTAAAAAACGGAAAGCAATAATTCTTGCTGACCAAGTCGAAAATTTTATAATCAACGTCAAATTTAGCACATAGCTATTTAAAAAAAGTTAAATAACATTCTTAAAAATAAAAGTGTTCAATCAATCTCTTTTCAAAACAGATTTTTTAATCAATATCGTAATTCTGTACGATTGCCTCGATTTTATCTTACATAAAATGTTAGATAGCTTTTTTATTGGCAACAAAGCCCTTTGATATACGGCCTAAAGAGACATTCAGGCATTACAGACATTCAGACCTCAAATCTAAATTTCACTTTTAAATAGCACGTGGTGTTGGTTAAAAACAGCGCGGGAGATCATGAGACGCCAATTCATACAAAAGGTGAACTCCTGAAGTGCTCCGCATTAAAATATACGTTACCTAGAAGAAGCCACTACATGGAACATATCATAAAAATATTTCAAGCTGCAACATAAATTTTGAAATTAATATAAACTTTTCAAATTACCATCGACTTGTAAATCCAGAAAAGAAGATCCAATCCGTTGGCTATGATCACCTCGCATATAGCATTCATATTTCCCACTATGCTGCTCCACTGTTTGCATTATATTCAGCAATGAAACGAAGACAATATTTCCTTGCCCAGAAACTTGAGCTATAAAAACATTAAATGTTTATCGCTGTTCACAAACATGTCTAGCTCAATAAAAATAATACTCAATAAAAGCACATTTTTACACATATAGAGTTTTTGAAAAATAGGTACCTTAAACCGGGGCTACTTTGTACCATTTTTCCAAGATTTTTTTGTAATGCTCACGTAAATCATAGAAATTCTGTAAAATGACTTTTGAAAGTAGTTCTATTGTATTTTTAGATCCACTAAAAAAACTTTTAAAAAGTAAAAAAACGCCAAGCTTCAAAACAAAAGTTATGACTAAAAATTGGTGTGATATCAAATATCCAAGCTTATTAAGTTCTGGTACCTAATTTCCTAATCACGAAGTTTTCACATCTAAGTGAAGGGCTTAAGCATGACTTGTTGATAGAAACCCTTCTTCCCTAGACCAAACTCATCATAACCTGTTTCAGAAAATTTAAGTTTTAAATATTTATACATACCAGGCTTGTCGGCCGTCTTTTCGTTTTTGGAATAAATAAATTTTGTCTGTTGAAACGTCGAAAGTATGTTATTTAGTTGTATAAATTATTCATTTTAGTTATTTATGCAAAATATGTGTGTCCTATTATTTGGTTACTTTTAAAATGAATGTAGAAGCAATTTTAAGATGGTCAAGAATTATTCTATAAATTTGAAATTTATTTTCACATTACATTTCGGCAACGTAACTCCAAAGCATGGTATTCATATTCTTTGTTGTTTAATGCAAAATTTTTTTCTTTGGGGAATGATAACATTATTTATTATTTTTCCTTCTAGCTAACGGTTTGTTTTGTTTGACATCATGCATTAACTTTAAATAGAAGACTGATTAAAATGATTAATATCCCATTAAAAACCTGTTAAGAAATGTAATTGAGTCCCAGTGCTTAATAAAATTGGATATAACACCATTTATTTGTCGTACCTTTTGTCGGAATGATGCTATACACATAATGTTTAAGAGAGCACCGAAGTGCGCAATTAAAATCTGAAATTGATGTTTTAAATTCACATAAACTATTTTTACTTTTTTTGCTTTCTGTTATTTTAATGATTTTATTTTTAAGACGGCCGCCAAGCCTGGTATGTATAAATATTTAAAACTTAAATTTTCTGAAACAGGTTATGATGAGTTTGGTCTAGGGAAGAAGGGTTTCTATCAACAAGTCATGCTTAAGCCCTTCACTTAGATGTGAAAACTTCGTGATTAGGAAATTAAGTACCAGAACTTAATAAGCTTGGATATTTGATATCACACCATTTTTTAGCCATAACTTTTGTTTTGAAGCTTGGCGGTTTTTTTACTTTTTAAAAGTTTTTTTAGTGGATATCAGTTATTTTTTTTTTTGAAATAGGTAAATAACCATTCACAAACTGAGCTTTTGTAAGCAAACAGTTACCTGATACCTGGAGTCTCATCATCAGTTACAAATGTGTCACTTTTGTAACTTAATTTGAGCACCTTTTGTTTTTTGGAATCTCTGTAATAGGCCTGGTTGTTTTTTCGTTTTAATTGTAATTTGGATGGCATTTTTCTATTCTACTCAATCTTTATAAACACAATGGGAAATATTGAAATAAACACTATTTATACAACACTAGCTGTTTGCCCGGCGTTGCCCGGGTATTTATTTATCTCAATTTTTTCGTTACACAGGAAAAGGAATGGATTCTACCTATAGTGTAAAATTTAAGTAATTTAATTTACAGGTATTTAAATAAAGTATACAAATGATAAAGTAAAATTACAAATTCATTCTATTATAAATTTAACTCAAAACTTGATAATAAACAACATTTTAAATTTCCTATATTCCCCTTAGTGACTCCGAAACTATGGATTCGACACTACTATCGGTCATTTTGGACATTTTATATTCACCGTTTCTCCCCCCGCCTCCCCCCTCAATACTGAGGAGAGCTGAACTCTCACTTAAACGGCATTGGAATTGTCCCTATTCATCTCAGCGACTCCGAAAAGTATGAATTCGACATTGTTCTCGGTCATTTTGTACATTTTATATTCACCCTTTCTCCACCCTGCCTCCCCCCAATGCGGGGGGGAGGGGCTGAACTCTCAATTTAACGGCATCGAGAGTGTCCCTATTCATCTCAGTGATCCCGAAAACTATGTGTTCGACACTATTCTTGGTCATTTTGGACATTTTATATTCACCCCTTCTCCCCTCAATTCTGATGGGGGGGGGGGGGGTGATCTTGCCCTTAAGTGGCGTCGGAAGTGTCATTATTAATATCAGCGACCCCGAAAACCCTTCGTCACTAATATTGTAGATTCGACACTAATATTAGTCGTTTTCGATTATTTTTATATGTTCCCCCTCCCCCCTCCAGGGGTGCTAGGTGTCATAGGGATATGTCACACTAGGGGTGCCCCCCCCCCCCAGTGTTTCTCGTGGGAGCGTGAACAACATCTGTACAAAATTTCATCTCAATCGGATGGACCGTTCGGAAACGCATAAAGGAAACACACAAACATTTCCTTTTATATATATAGATTAATCATTTGCTATATGTATATTTTGTATATGTATATGTATATTTTATTGAGAAAATAATATTTCTCTATTTTGCAAAGCTACGTGGTTGTAGCAAAAATTGAAATATGAATAATAATTTATTTTTTTTCCCCAATGCGGAGGCACTTGTCGTGAGACATTCGCCTATACTACGCCGCAATTTTACTGTCCATTTTATTGTGGGGGCACCATATAGGCGGACAGTATTACCCTCTATGAAGGGACGACACGAACGGAGGCATTTTTCGTGGCGCGACGTCAGGATTCGATCCGAGCATCCTCAGCACCGAAAACCAGAGCGCTGTACCACTGGGCCGCCACAAGCCCGAATAATAATTAATCCTTATCATTTGAATTCAATGCTTTTCTATGTACATATAAAACAAACAAAAAAATACGGACATACATATGCAAAACAATTAAAAATTCTCCTGAATACAACGAAGTCTTATGCGGGAATCGAACTCGCGCCGACGGCATGGAAGGCTGACGCCATAACCACTCAGCCACCGAGCAACAATGGATAGTCTTCTATGATTGAACGGTTAAAAAAAATAGCGGTGCTGCTGAATAATGGTTGCCATTTTGGCGTACTATCGCCCTGGATGCTAATTTTACAGTTTTATGCTAATTAAAGATAGAAATATATTTTTTTTTTAACTGAAACATATAAAAGATTTTAAGTTAGCGAATAACTTATTGAAAAAAACCAAGCCTCAATCGAATCTGTTCAATATTAAACTCTATAGGTCTTCTTAAAATGTTGACGAAAAATTTCTTGGCGATAGTACGATTCTAGCAAAATACCTAACTTTACGGAAAATTAAAAATTCCATATCTCGGTTAATTTTTGACTTTGAAAGTTCATTTTTATCTCAATTTAAAGTGTTCGCTGATAAGATTCTTCTACTTTTTGTTTTAATTTTGTACAATTCTTGGTTCATTCAAAATTTTATAATTTACGCAAACTGCTTTAACATTGTGAGAATAGGACCAAGCGGTTCAGAGTATATAAGCAGTACGGCGGTCTGACGATTTTTTGTACTTGGCACGTTTATTCATTTGGCGTCTATTTTGTTTTTTTAGCTTGGCGTTGCAGGTCGACCGCCCTGCTTGATAATTAAGGAATAGTTCCATGTTAATAAAACCTGTTTTTATAGGTATTTTAAATTTTTTAATAACTTTTTAAAAGTGGTGCAAAGTATACCATAAGGGCGGGTTACTTTGTACCACATGACATAATAATTTGTTCGAAGCAAGAAAAGTAACCTGGTACAAAGTAACCTCATTCAAGTTAAATGTGGCACCTTATAGAATCGTGGAAAACTGACAGGATTTGAATTTTTTTTTTGTTTAAATCGGAGAAAATATTTAAAAACAAACAAGTTCAACTAATTGACATCAACAAAATTTGCTGTTAAGTTGTGGCAAAACAAAAAGGAAACACTTGTGTATTCGATGCATCAGATTTTTAAATTTCTGTAGTATAAAAACAAATATTTAAAAATTTCCATAACCATCAGCCAGCTCTAGGACTGAGAAAACACCTCGTTTGCTAAATAATTTGGGGGGATTTATACCTCCAACTATTTCTTCCTATTTATACAAAAGGGCATCTTTATTGACAGGCCACTTACAGTTATTTAACGACTTCGTCATGACGCTCACGAACGCTCCATCCTCATTGAAGCTTTACACCTGGATAAAATTCATTTTCGTACATTACAACTACAAATGAATCAGTCTGTTTGTTGATAGGTTTAAGCTGGAATTTTGAATGTGTCAGTTCAATCTGTGTAGATGTATTAATCTCTTTCATCTTCTTTGCACCACTTTTGAGTTGGTGCAAAGTAGCCCCCTATCTGCTCTAAAACTAACTTTAAAAACAGTATCGATCATAAATGGATAAATATTCAGTTTAACAATATTTAAACGTTATGATTTCAAAGACAATTAGTTTCTATATATAAATAGACAACACTGACCTTCAAATAAAATCGTTTCCTTTGAGCAAAATACAACTTTTTCAGATGAAGATTTTAACTAAAAATAGTACCAGCACAGACACACTTGGCAAACACTACCCAAAAGGGCTGCTAAAATAGTAATTATCATTCATGTTATGAGAGGTGGTGCTATCTATCGGATAACAGTGAAAAAATTGTTAAAAATTCATTAGTTTATCTGCTAGATGGGATGAAATTTGTTTTCAACAATGGTGCAAAGTTACCCATCTAGGAGCAAAGTAACTCAAATTTCATGTTTCTATGATGATTAAGTTACAAGAAGCGATTTTTGTATGCTTAATATGTATGTTTACTTGCTGCACATATGTAGTTAATGCCTGTTTTCTACGGAATGGATTTTTGTCAACTTTTTCCTCTTTAAAAGGATGAAGCTCAAATTCCCTCTATATAAACTCAATATCTATTCTTTGAAATATTTTCATTAAAAAGTTTTCAAGAATTTGACTTAATATAAAAATTTTAATTTTAAAAATAATTTTCCTAAAACACAATTCTAAAAAGATAAATGTTTTTGATCCTTAAAATAGTTGAATATTTTATAAATTATGTTTTTTGAGAATTCTAATGACTCACTGGCGATAACATTAGCATTCGGCCAGAGTCTGAGGGTAAGCTTCCCACTGTTGGCATGGATGTCTGTAGCGGGTTCAGATTCAGCTTTAAACTGTTTGTCCCTGTTTGATTATCCTTTGAGCAGAGAAAAAGTGACCGTAGAGGTATAAACCAATTAAAAATACGACAGGCTTCAAATTATATTTATTTAAAAAAAACTTTTTAAAAGATTTTTCAAGTTTTTTTCGGTTATTCAAGTTTTTAAAAAGTAAATACAGTTTTGAAAAGACACACTTGAATGCAAAAATCATTACAAAATGCTTACAAATGAAAGATAATAAAGTCTGATATCTTACTCTTCCTTAAATAAAATTAGAAAAACCTAAACGGAAGCAGAATCATTTTATCCTGGCTTAATATTTTCCTTAATCTATTTTTAAAGCTTATTTGAGAAATGCATGTATATGAATGAAAAAAACGAGAAATAGATAAAGAAAATAAAATGATCAACCTAGCACCTATTGAAGTCTCATAGTTGATATTGAAGGTTAACAGAAAACTGATGGCTAATACCATCTATTGAAACTCTTTAATAAAGTAAAGCAGTTTAATAACCTGATTTTTTTTCATTTATGCTCCGAAAGATCCTCTAAGAGCTTTTAAACCAATTTATATGGATTACAATTCAGATGAAATGCATAATGGTCAGCATGTTAGATGCACTACAACTTTTAAAATGTTATTTACAGGTTTATTTACAAGTCTCAAAAACTATCTGTTTCTTCATGAGCAGCAGCCGTAATTACACATTGTAGATGGTTTAGTGACTAGAAATAGGAGTAAGAAATCTCAAACTTACTTATGTTCACTGACACGTCTTTTTTTTCGCCATAATCCCATTGCGGTTGGCTCCAACTACTACTGCAAAAAAATTGACGGCTCTCCCCCCTCCGTATATCCACAATTCCACCCGGCAAAATTTTCAAATCTTCCTCGTAACCGATAACAGCATCAGCTAAGTAAAGAATGAATACTCATAAAGATCGGTAATATTTTTTTCTAACTAATCTGCCAATTTATTTATAAAGCTATAAAATAGACAATGAAATTTCACCGAATGAATTATAAAAGATAAAGAGTGAAGTAATCAAATCATGTGAAAGCTGAACTTAGCTACATTAGAAGCAAAATTAGGGCTCGAGGCAGCTTTGTGGTAGTGCCCTAACTTTCGGTTCTGAGGGTAATCGGGTCAAATCTCGACGCGCGCCACTTACCCTTTGAGGGGCGCCGTTTCAACAGTGCAAACGCTCAAATCTTGTCTTTTTTTCACTTGCATTCAATGTATTCCAGTTAAATGAGCAGACCAAAAACTTTAGTGCTATTATCTGGTATCAGTTTAAAGAAGTAAAAACATTGTGAAACCTTTAATTGGAAAATTTTTCAAGATTTTTTATGGTAAAAAAAATCTGCACCGTGCTTATTTCCCCTGAAAGGATTAAATACCTCCGTGTCTACGCCGGATATAGGCACGTTTAATCCGTAGACCGGCAAATCCCTCTATGAGGTCAGAGAGCGTAGGAACCCCAATATGTCGTTCTTGGGTGTGCTCGGTCAAAATTGAGGTGGCAACTAACTAAGACGGACACAGACCGTTGTGGTACTATAAAAACCGGAGCCTCACACTTCAGCCCGAAGCCTTTATGGACCTGCTCTGGAACTTCCAGCAAAGAGACATTAGAAACAACAACAAGCAAAATTAACTAATTACATGCCTGTTTCTTTTTAAAAAGTGATTTTTATTTGCAATTCAGTTTTTAGGAACAAGATGAGGCAAGTCGTATTTCGTTGTCACTCGCAGTCAGTCTGCTTGCAGTGATTCAAAATAGATGTTTACAGTCGTCTTGCCAGAATCATAGCAAATGTAAAAGTGGAGCATCTCATCAATCAATCAGAAATTTCATGTGGAATTGAAAAAAAATCGCCAAGTGCCTGAAAGTGTTGCAAAAATTGCACGGTGATAATATAATGTCAATTCCATGAATGTTTCAACGCCACAAACTACAGAAGGTCGTTCTCACCTTATGGAAACGCTTTTGAAATTTATTTTTTCATTTGCATTTTGAGATAAAATTTGCCAACTTCAGAATAATCGTCTTTTACTATTTTTTTATTGGAATGTAAAATATAAGATTTATTTTGAAAATGGCTCGAAAGTTACGTCACTGCGCTTTTCGAGGAGAAATATTCGTATCCAGAAATTATAAAGCAATGTAAAAATCGCGGTTATGACATTTCAAAAAAAGGTATTTGTAATATATTAAATTTCAAAGGGAAAAAAATCTAACTGAAAGTAAAAATGAAAACATGACCACGAAACCTCATCCTAAGACTGTTCGAACGGAGGTAAATATCAAGAAAGTGAAGCATCTGATCCTAAAAGAAAATCCGCCCACTCAAAAATCTATTGCATCGAAACTAGGAATGTCTTCTGGCACTGTAAGTAAAATCATTCATAAATATTTGAAGTTAAAAAAAGATGTTTAAACCTAAAGTTCATCTCCTTTTGTAAAAGCATATTGCTGAAAGAAAAACAAATTGTAGAAAATTATATGAAAAACACCTAGCTGCTGTAAAATGGAAATTTGTGGTAACACTCGATTATGCATGTATGTATTTAAGTGATTGTAATAAAAAAAGATCAATTTTCCATTGCTTAACTCACGGGAATGACCGTACGAAATGGTTTCGTCAGTGTACATAAATGTTCAAAAAGGTATTCATGATAGATGTAGGATTTTGTTACAACGGCAAATTAAAAATCAACGGCAAATTATTTTATCAACTCCTACCGGTGCTGTGGAATTTAAGATTAAAAATCCGGATTTCTGTTCGGTTTTTAGATCAGAGCTTATTGTAATCAAGGGGGGCTTACAATATGCGTATCAAGTTGAGGATCGATTTCACGATGTCTGTTCTACCGGTGCTGTGGAATTTAAGATTAAAAATCCGGATTTCTGTTCGGTTTTTAGATCAGAGCTTATTGTAATCAAGGGGGGCTTACAATATGCGTATCAAGTTGAGGATCGATTTCACGATGTCTGTTCTACCGGTGCTGTGGAATTTAAGATTAAAAATCCGGATTTCTGTTCGGTTTTTAGATCAGAGCTTATTGTAATCAAGGGGGGCTTACAATATGCGTATCAAATTGAGGATCGATTTCACGATGTCTGTTCTACCGGTGCTGTGGAATTTAAGATTAAAAATCCGGATTTCTGTTCGGTTTTTAGATCAGAGCTTATTATAATCAAGGGGGGGGGGCTTACAATATGCGTATCAAGTTGAGGATCGATTTCACGATGTCTGTTCTACCGGTGCTGTGGAATTTAAGACTAAAAATCCGGATTTCTGTTCGGTTTTTAGATCAGAGCTTATTGTAATCAAGGGGGGCTTACAATATGCGTATCAAGTTGAGGATCGATTTCACGATGTCTGTTCTACCGGTGCTGTGGAATTTAAGATTAAAAATCCGGATTTCTGTTCGGTTTTTAGATCAGAGCTTATTGTAATCAAGGGGGGCTTACAATATGCGTATCAAGTTGAGGATCGATTTCACGATGTCTGTTCTACCGGTGCTGTGGAATTTAAGATTAAAAATCCGGATTTCTGTTCGGTTTTTAGATCAGAGCTTATTGTAATCAAGGGGGGCTTACAATATGCGTATCAAGTTGAGGATCGATTTCACGATGTCTGTTCTACCGGTGCTGTGGAATTTAAGATTAAAAATCCGGATTTCTGTTCGGTTTTTAGATCAGAGCTTATTATAATCAAGGGGGGGGGCTTACAATATGCGTATCAAGTTGAGGATCGATTTCACGATGTCTGTTCTACCGGTGCTGTGGAATTTAAGATTAAAAATCCGGATTTCTGTTCGGTTTTTTAGATCAGAGCTTATTGTAATCAAGGGGGGCTTACAATATGCGTATCAAGTTGAGGATCGATTTCACGATGTCTGTTCTACCGGTGCTGTGGAATTTAAGATTAAAAATCCGGATTTCTGTTTGGTTTTTAGATCAGAGCTTATTATAATCAAGGGGGGGGGGCTTACAATATGCGTATCAAGTTGAGGATCGATTTCACGATGTCTGTTCTACCGGTGCTGTGGAATTTAAGATTAAAAATCCGGATTTCTGTTCGGTTTTTAGATCAGAGCTTATTATAATCAAGGGGGGGGGGCTTACAATATGCGTATCAAGTTGAGGATCGATTTCACGATGTCTGTTCTACCGGTGCTGTGGAATTTAAGATTAAAAATCCGGATTTCTGTTCGGTTTTTAGATCAGAGCTTATTGTAATCAAGGGGGGCTTACAATATGCGTATCAAGTTGAGGATCGATTTCACGATGTCTGTTCTACCGGTGCTGTGGAATTTAAGATTAAAAATCCGGATTTCTGTTCGGTTTTTAGATCAGAGCTTATTATAATCAAGGGGGGGGGGGGCTTACAATATGCGTATCAAGTTGAGGATCGATTTCACGATGTCTGTTCTACCGGTGCTGTGGAATTTAAGATTAAAAATCCGGATTTCTGTTCGGTTTTTAGATCAGAGCTTATTGTAATCAAGGGGGGCTTACAATATGCGTATCAAGTTGAGGATCGATTTCACGATGTCTGTTCTACCGGTGCTGTGGAATTTAAGATTAAAAATCCGGATTTCTGTTCGGTTTTTAGATCAGAGCTTATTATAATCAAGGGGGGGGGGCTTACAATATGCGTATCAAGTTGAGGATCGATTTCACGATGTCTGTTCTACCGGTGCTGTGGAATTTAAGATTAAAAATCCGGATTTCTGTTCGGTTTTTAGATCAGAGCTTATTATAATCAAGGGGGGGCTTACAATATGCGTATCAAGTTGAGGATCGATTTCACGATGTCTGTTCTACCGGTGCTGTGGAATTTAAGATTAAAAATCCGGATTTCTGTTCGGTTTTTAGATCAGAGCTTATTGTAATCAAGGGGGGCTTACAATATGCGTATCAAGTTGAGGATCGATTTCACGATGTCTGGATTTTAACTGATAGTCGTGCTTCAATTGAGCACCTGTCTAATTGGACTATTATTGGGGACCAGACTAGCCTGGACATCTTAGATCTTCTTGACCGGCTTTCTTCTGGACACACTATCCATTTCAGTGAATCCCTTCCCATGCTGGGATTGACGGTAATGAAAGGGCCGACTTTCTAGCCAATAATGTTGCTGAGGAGTACGTGAGTCCTTGTGAGGCTCTTACTTTTAGAGAGATTTACTCCCTTAAGAAGACAGAACAAAACCATCTTTGGAAAACTCCCCCTTGCCAACCATGGTACTTTGGAAGAAGTCCGGGTGGGTCTTTCCATCTCAAGACCAGAAAATATCAAACAGCCCTCTCGCGCTTTATGAGTGGCCATATTAGAGCACTCTCTTTTCGGCAGGGTCAGAAGATATTCCCGGAGTGTCAGTGGGGCTCTGCCGACATGGCCTCCCCTGCCCATCTTTTGGCTTATTTGGGTTTTACAAAAGACGAGGTTCTTCGGGACCCTCTACTGGTTTTAGACTTTTTAGAAATTCTTGGTTTCATGGAAATTTTCTAACCTTGCTAGATAATCTGGGATTAGTAAAAAAAAATTTTTTTAATGTCTCGAGTGAAGCCAAAATTAATTCACTCCACTTTTAGAAGAATATTTTAGAACCAGTTTTTGAAGAAGAAATTGCAGCCTTATATGGAAAGGAGATTGATAAAGTTGAGCTTCATGTGGATAAAGACTCTAGTCACGCGTCTAAATCAACTGCCGCTTATTTAGCAAAGAAAGAATCAGAAACAGGAATAGAGTGTATCCCATTTAATGAAATACCTGTAAAATTACCTAATGCTTCGCCGGTGGACTTTTGCACTTCGTTTTATTAAAACGAGCCTTAGGAAAATGGCATATAAGAACACTGAATGAACTTTGGAAAACGGTCCAAGAGGAATGGGGTAAAATGGACATGACAGTACTAAGAAAAATATTTACTTTCATGGAAAATTTGAGCTAGAGCTATTGTAAAGAACCATGGCTATCATACAGAAGCAAATCGCCACAAAAAATGCGGCATTTAAACATAAAACATATCTATCGTTCCATAATGTTCGAACGACCTTCTGTAATTCCGAGTAATGAGAAAGCGTTGCACACAAAAATCATGAATGAGCAATATCACGATGGTAGCAACGCTCATTGTTTTCTTTGATATCAACGGTGTTATCGTCGTTGAATGGGTACCACAAGGTCATATAGTTAATCAGCATTATTATTATCAGGTTATGGTAAGCTGACACAACGACTGACGAAGAAGGCGTCCCAGTTGTGGGAGAGCATTGCGTCTATTTTCTATAAGGACAATTTTCCCTGCTCACAGTTCCCTGACAGTTAAACAGTTTCTGGCCGATAAGTCGATTCAAGTGCTGGGCCACCAACCTTATTCGCCGGATTTAGCTCCATACGACTTTTTCTAGAGTAGAATCCGCATTATAGGGGGACGCCTTTTCAAACTTTGGTCGACGTCAAGGAGAAAATGACAACGCTACTCATGGGGCTGACTCATGACATACCAAACCACTGTTTTCAGGGATGGAAAATTCCTCTTCAAAGATGAATAGATAGATAAGATAAATATGTTGAAGACGATATAATTAAGTTTTTATATTGTAATGATAAATTGATTTATAGCCACCCTCGTATATGCTATTTGCGTCCGACACTCTGAATTAAGTCACATGCCATCGAAAATTGCTAAAAGATCCTGATGGAGATGTGTGTCTGAGGGTATTCCGTCAGGGATATGTATTTCTAATCACAAAGCATGAAAGGTCTAAAAACTGTTATCACAACACTAATGCACACAAAAATTGAGAAATATTTTTTGAAAATTATTTGAAAAAAGAAGCTAAATTGAAAAATTGAAGTTTAAATCAGCAGAAACCGCTTAGGTCTGATAGCTGGGTACTATAATTAATGGCAGATTAGAGTAGTAATTTGGAATAGAGGGAGAATGTAGACTGATAGGTCGAAAAGTAGAAACTCCAGAAGCTAAGAAGTTAAAGAGGGCCAACGACGCACAATTAGAGTCACATAAACACACATTTTTTATTATTTTCTTTCCCTAATCAGAAATAAAGATATAAATTATCGTTAAAAATGCTTAAGAAATTGTTAATTACCTGGGCTATTTCAAAAATATTTCAAAAGTTAGTGGTAAAAAAACAAACATTTTTTATAATACAGAGGGTCGTTCGCACTTTATGGAAACGATTTTGATAGTTAAGTTTTATGTATAAATGCCATGTTTTATGCGATGATTTGCTTCTATCCAATAGCCATGGTTCTTGACAATAGCTCTAGCTTGAATTTTCCACGAAAGTATATTTTTGCTTAGTACTGTCGTGTCAGTTTTACCCCCTTCCTCTTGGACCGTTTTCCAATGTTCGTTCAGTGTTCTTAGATGCCGTTTTCCTAAGGCTCGTTTTAATAAACCGAACATCGCAAAGTCCATTGGCGAAGAGTCAGGTAATTTTACAGGTATTCCATTAAGTGGGATACATTCTAATTCTGTTTCTGTTCTTTCTTTGCTAAATAAGCAGCAGTTGATTTAGACGTGTGACTAGAGGCTTTGTCCATAAGAAGCTTAAATTTATCAATGTCCTTTCCACATAAGACTGGAATTTCTTCTTCAAAAATTGGTTCTAAAATATTCTGCTGATAGTAGAGTGAATTAATTTTGGCTTTACTTGAGACGTTTTTTTTATTTTTAATTTGCAGTTGTAACAAAATACTGCTACTATCGTGAACTCCTTTGAGAGCAGCTAAGTGTTTCATATAATTTTCAACAATTTGTTTTTCTTTCAGCAATATGCTTTGGCAAAAGCAGATGAACTTTAGGTTTAAACATCTTTTTTAACTTCAAATCTTTATGAATGATTTTACTTACAGTATCGGAAGGTATTTCTAGTTTTAATGCAAACGATCTTTGAGTCGGCGTAATTTCTTTTAGGATCAGAGACTTATCTTTCTTGATATTTACCTGCGTTCGAACAGTCTTAAGATGAGGTTTAGTGGTCATGTTTTCATTTTTACTTTAAGTTACACGTTTTTTACCTTTCAAATTTATTATATTATAAATACCTATTTTTGAAATGCCATAACCGCAATATTTACACCGCTTTACAATTTGTTGATACGAATATTTCTCCCCGGAAAGTGCAGTTACGTAACCTTCGAGCCATCTATTAATTTTAGGAGCCATTTTCGAAATAAATCTTTTATTTTACATTCGAATTAAATCAAAACAATAGCAGATGATTATTCTGAAGTTGCTAAATTTTTATCTCAAAATGCAAACGCCAAAAACAAATTAGAAAATCGTTTCCATAAAGTGCGAACGACCTTCTGTATCAATGTCGATTTGCTTAGAAAACATAGAATTTAATTATTATTATTTAGCTTTTGTTAATCCATTTTAGTAAACTTATGAAGTTAAAACAAGCTTTTTATCATGCTAGCCCAAACACAGTTACTTACCTGGCAAAGAATAGTCGCAAGTAGGTAGATGTTTACTCTGCCACTTCTTACATGTATTGCAAGTCATGTTAGCTTTCCCAAAGAATCGTAATCCATTCTGCCAAGACAGTAGGACCCTGCTAACAAACTTACATTCGAAAGATACTGTTTCTCCTCGCATTATGTTATCTCCTCGTTTCAATTTTCTGTGTCCTATCTGTGCTTTGACAAAAGGATTTTCATAATCGTAAGTGCAGAAACATTCTTCAGTTGATGTCTTCCCTGGCGGTGTAGTTGAAATGGTTGTATGTTCTTCTCTGTCTGCAATTAAATTTTAAAAAATCACCACCATGAGAGTACTACTGATAATTTCTTCATTCTGGTGTAAAATTATAATCCTAATTGGACTTCACATCTAATTCTGCGCGTTTCTTTTTTCAAGGCTCACTAGGTTCACTACCCCATACCGCTTTAGAAAAAGAAACATTTTTGTTTAAATCTATATTTTAATTCTGACTTACAATATAAAAAGGGGTATACAAAATAGTTTGACCCGGTCCATTTGTTACTGAATATCCTTAATAAAAATCTGTCAATAGAAAAAAAACATAGGAATCTTCAAGGATATATTAAAAGTGTCTCTTGTGTGCTTAATTAATGACCAGTAAATGGCATTAATTAGCATTTCTGTTATATACTGCTTCGTGTTTTAGCCTGATTAAAAGATCAGTTTTTCGCCATCAGGCTTCACAAAATTTGGCTTTAACATGGTGAGGAAAGAACAGGTATACAGCAGGATACTTTGCTTTTTGTAACAAATGAATGTTCTGAACAGATATTATAAGTCCGCATTCATTAAACTGAAATGCAAACTCTAAGAATAAAAGCCTGTTTGTTCTCTTATAAAAAAAGACAAAGTTTGATCACTTACTTAGAAATAATGACAATGTAGTAAACAGTAATCTCACATGTAGAGACTAAACAATTAGGGATTATGCCAAATGGAACATGATCATTATCCCCTAAGGGAAACAGAAATCGAATTCAATAATGTATCTTTTGGGGTTCAGGTTAAGTTCTATTGCCGATCATGTTCAAATTGAAATTGAAGTCGTAGCACTGGTACCTTCAAGTCTCTTGCCAAGGTCTTTGGAAATATATTAAGCGGTTCCGGTGATTCATCTATGATTATCGTAATTTAAGATGAAAGCCCGCATGCATTAAACTGAAATAGAAGCTCGAAGGATAAAAGCCTGTTTGCTCCTTTATAAATACTACATAAATAGTGATTGTGACAGCTTCAAATGCACAGTATATTGGCTTTAAACGTGCAGCTGAAAGGTTACCGTACACGGGTTTTAAGGGCAAGCTTTTGGAGAACCCTGGCAGGAGAGGGGATAGAACTCAAACTTTGGATATCCAGAATTGCAGCCGACCATTTAATATATTCAGCGACGGAAGGAAATTCTTGTTGTAAATTCTTTCTCTCACAAACTTACCTTCACATGACGGTAAAGGATGGCTCCAGCTTCCCTTTCCCCGACATACCGAAACGGAGCTACCAATCAAATTTTTACTTGGGGGTAAACAACTGAATCTAGCGATACTACTCAAAGACACATTTCTAGAGTACGTTACTTTCAATCCCGGAGAATCAGGAAACCTGGAACAGCTCACAGTATCTGAAAAACAGTAAAAGAATAATTGCAATTTTTACTAAGAAGATAAACTCGTCAAACACGATAAGTAAAAGTTGCACTTCAATCTTTTCCACATTATCTTTTTTTTCTCTCACGAGCACAAGAGAAATATGTGAAAAGGAATTTAACATCTCCCTCATTGTTCCTTGCTGAGTAGATTTTGTAAACTTAATTAATTCTGTCTTACTAATTTGCTGTTTTCTATATAACCAAAAGGAATATTATTCTGTGGACACAGTTATTAAAGTGAACTCATCAGGAGATATATGAAACACGTGCTTTGTCATCAGCGAGTTAGTCAGTTTATATAGTACTAGCGGCCCATCCCGACTTTGTCCGGGTTGAACAATTATCTATCTTAAGTAGATATTAGGTAGGTATAATTTATTTTAAAACTTCATGGTGTACCACATTTTTCGTTTTACTTAGGTTTTAAAATAAATTGATTCTCCGCATTTCCTGACCTAGAGAGATCAACATATAATTGTCCGTGAGTAAAGCAATCTTTCCGTAAGTCAAATCCAATATATTTGTATGTTTGACCTTGGGAATTGTTGTTGGTGATGGCAAAAGAAATTTTTATTGGAAACTGTAATGTCAAGCACTGAATTGTGTCCGGGGCCACCCGCGTGCCGATTTTGGTACGATTCTGCCCCATAGCCTATCCGCTACAGAGTCCACAATAAAAAGCACGAAAAATAGCACAAAAAATTTAATAAATTTTTTAAATTAAAAATTAAACAATTCGGCTACGTCAGGCACTGAACCTTGTTAGGGGCCACCCGCGTGCCGATTTTGGTACGATTCGGCCCCATAGTCTCGCTGTCAGCGAGGATAGCCGCGGAAGCTGTCGAAATAAGCAACTTTTAGGGGCAAAATCATTAAAACATTAATTAAAAAACTCCGGGGCCTTATTTTCAAAAAATAATATGCCTATGTTTTAATCTGAGCTATCAACTATATCTATACAAAATTTCAGCTCAATTAAAGGAAAACATTTTCACTGATAAAGGAACAAACATAGGCCTATTCGAAATAATCAATAAATTTCACAGTTTCAATGAAACACACTGATTTTGAATAAAGTTCAATAATTCAGGTTCGGTTTACACAAATTGTGCATAGAATTGTACATAAATTCAAGAACATAAAGTTTATAACTTAAATAAAGTTCAGTAATATTATACCAATAAATTTCCAGTTCATAACTAAAACCATCTGGAATAATGTACTTTTCAAACAGTGAAAGAATTTTTCAAATAGGTGCAGTGGTTCTGGAGATTACCCTCCACGTACAAAATTGCTCTCTCTTTATATATAAGCATAGATAGATATAGAAGAAGCCCACCGCGATAGCACCACGCGAAGGATCGTTGAAGACTTCGGCATTAAAAGCGGCAGAGGACAGTAACGGTAACAATGGAGATTTTTAGGATTAAGCCCCTAACTTTATTTCTAGTGATCAGATATATATAATATATAGCCTATGTCCATCTGGAATAATGTACCTTTCAAACAGTGAAAGAATTTTTTCAAATAGGTGCAGTGGTTCTGGAGATTACCTTCCACGTACAAAACCGCTGTCTCTTTATATATAAGTATAGATAGATGATCAGATATACATAATATATAGCCTATGTCCATCTGGAATAATGTACCTTTCAAACAGTGAAAGAATTTTTCAAATAGGTGCTGGGATTCTGGAGCTTACCCTCCACGTACAAAATCGTTCTGTCTTTATATATAAGTATAGATGATCAGATATACATAATATATAGCCTATGTCCATCTGGAATAATGTACCTTTCAAACAGGGAAAGAATTTTTCAAATAGGTGCTGGGATTCTGGAGATTACCCTCCACGTACAAAATCGCTCTCTCTTTATATATAAGTATAGATGATCAGATATACATAATATATAGCCTATGTCCATCTGGAATAATGTACCTTTCAAACAATGAAAGAAAATTTCAAATAGGTGCAGTGGTTCTGGAGATTACCCTCCACGTACAAAATCGCTCTCTCCTTATATATAAGTATAGATGATCAGATATACATAATATATAGCCTATGTCCATCTGGAATAATGTACCTTTCAAACAGTGAAAGAATTTTTCAAATAGGTGCAGTGGTTCTGGAGATTACCCTCCACGTACAAAATCGCTCTCTTTTTATATATAAGTATAGATGATCAGATATACAGAATTTATAGCCTATGTCCATCTGGAATAATGTACCTTTCAAACAGTGAAAGAAAATTTCAAATAGGTGCAGTGGTTCTGGAGATTACCCTCCACGTACAAAATCGCTCTCTCTTTATATATAAGTATAGATGTCCATCTGGAATAATGTACCTTTCAAACAGTGAAAGAATTTTTCAAATAGGTGCAGTGGTTCTGGAGATTAACCTCCACGTACAAAATTGCTCTCTCTTTATATATAAGTATAGATAGATATAGAAGAAGCCCACCACGATAGCACCACGCGAAGGATCGTTGAAGACTTCGGCACAAAAAGCGGTAGAGGACAGTAGCGGTAACAATGGAGATTGTTAGGATTTAGGCCCTAACTTTATTTCTAGTGATCAGATATACATAATATTTAGCCTACGTCCATCTGGAATAATGTACCTTTCAAACAGTGAAAGAATTTTTCAAATAGGTGCAGTGGTTCTGGAGATTACCCTCCACGTACAAAATCGCCCTCTCTTTATATATAAGTATAGATAGATGATCAGATATACATAATATATAGCCTATGTCCATCTGGAATAATGTACCTTTCAAACAGTGAAAGAATTTTTCAAATAGGTGCAGTGGTTCTGGAGATTACCCTTCACGGACAAAATTGCTCTCTATATATAAGTATAGATATGAAACAGTTAAGTGACTGACTGACAGGTAACGCACAGACCAAACCGCTGGACCTAAAGGGTTGAAATTTTGCATGGCGATTCTTCTTATTGTGTAGGAGTGCACTAAGAAAGATTTTTGATAAATTCTTCTTAGATTTTCTAAAATTAAATTTTTAATCTGTTTTTGTAACTGTTTTAAAGTTTGCCTTTAAAATAATAATCTGAGGGTTAAAAAATTTATATCATGAGAAAGATCATAAAAATTCCTTTAAAATGAAATCTTTTTCGAACCTTTACTTCCATTCTCTGATTTTTGGTGAATTTTTAAAGATTATTTTTTAGAATTTGACTTTTATTAAATGCTGATCACGAGATTTCTTCTCTTTTTGTAATGCTTTTAATTAATTTTGCGCCACGTGCGTAAAAACGAAATAAATTGACAAAAAATATTAAAATCTAGTAAAAGATGAAATTTAACCACTAGACTAATTGAAATGGAAGTTCTTAAGAATTCAATTCAAATTAGAAAGTTTTATGGGTATTAAATTAAGCCTATATATAAAACAGTTCCGTGATTGACTGACAGACCTCGCAAAGACCAAACCGCTGGACCTAAAGGGCTGACATTTTGACAGTCAATAGACTCTGTCTGTAATTCAGATAATGCCGTTAACTATCCGGTAGAGTTTTTAAATTCCCTTAAACCACCGGGTCTTCCATACCATAAGCTCGATTTGCAGAAGGACACACCCGTAATGCTTCTTCGAAATTTAAAAGCACCAAAATTGTGTAATGGCACTAGACTACAAGTGAAAGCCCTACATAAAAATTTCATCGAAGCCATTATTTTAACCGTGTGTGTTCAAGGAGAAAAAGTGTTCGTGCCACGCATTTCTCTAATACCCAATGACCTCCCCTTTGACTTTAAGAGACTGCAATTTACCCTCAAAATATATCCCGCTATGACGATAAATAAGTCTCAAGGCCAAACTTTCAAATACGCTGGCGTAGATTTAAGAGAAAATTGTTTCTCCCATGGTCAGTTTTACGTAACTTGCTCACGTGTGAGTTTGCGAACGAGCCTGGCAATATTAGTTCCGCCCAATGAAGAAACAAGAAATGTTGTTTATAAGGAAATACTCTAAAAAGCAATTTCTTTATTATTTCATTGTAATTTTCCTAAAATGTACTCTGTAGCGAAGCACGGGTCTTCAGCTAGTTTGAAACACATGCCTGCATAATAATTTTACTTGCATGTACGAGTAGTTCAATTCCATGACTGTGATAATAAATGAAAATCAGTACTTCCACATTGCTTGAATAAAGCCTTTATCAAGTGAGAATGAAGTCAATAACTTGAAATTTTGACCTCTCAAATGATCAACTTCTTACGAAATAGTAATATCTTATAATTATGAAAGTCAAAAAGGAAATTTTTACACGTGCAAAAAGGGTAGATATTACCGGATACCATGAGGTACTCGAATATATTTGGAATCGTATCTTCAGCGATCATTACTTTTCACCCTAGTATATTTCTCAAAGAACGATAAAATCTATATTGTACGCATGTCAATAAACAAGATGGAAGTTTAAAACTTTTTTCACAGTCGACAAATATTTTTCTCTTAACAACACTTGACCGAATAAAATATTATAGCGATCACTCTTGGAAAACGATACTCCTGGAAAATGAGATTGGCGAAATACTTCTACTGTGACAGCGACAAATTCAGACATGCAGTTTTTCAGAAGCTTCTGTGTTGGAACGAATAAAATTTTATTGATCTTAGGTTCAAATTCCTGATAATAATAATCTTTCCATTTGGATACGAGAAATTTGAGGTATGCACCGGTATTATTCAAGCAGTCTTCAAAAATGGAACAAATGACGCGATTTCTTTCCCCTTTTCATTTCATTTTTTTTAAAAAAGGAAACAAATCTCCGAACCAACCCTTTTTAATTTATGTTTGACCATAAAGATTGCTATCTATCTAAATCCTCAACCCAATTTCTCTTTAGTGTAGCTCTACAGGGCGTAAACGGGAACCAATCATCTTTTGAGACCTCTTTACTGCTTACATCTCTATGGGGAGAGCTTCAATAGATCCTTGCCCGATAGGTTGGGACAATATAATTAGTTCTTCCTCAGTTGGTGCACCGCTGAGCTTTTCACAGCTCTCATCTCCTCAGCCCTGCGCTCTCCTTGGCCAGTGAATGGCATCGGTACCAAGAAACGCAAGCGTTGTGCCATATGCCTCATCAATGCAGATGTTTTCCATAATGCACATTTTTTTCATAATATCCTTGTAGAAGGACGTATTTAAATTTTTTCCCTAATCATATTTCTCTCTATCTCTCTATTCTAAAAAGGGTAACTCCCGTTGTCGCTGTCAAAAGCTTGTCACGCTATCTCCTCTGAGACCGCTGGGGTATGGGGTCGAGAGTGATACCAATGGATGCAGAAAAATAGGGGACCAAAGTAAGACATGTCTCATCTTCGTCGGACTTTAGGGTTTTTTAATTTTATGTTTTGCGGGAAAATATTGACTTTTTCATCTTCAGATTACGATAACTCGCCAAAAAATGATCGTAGAATTTTTATCTTCTTACAATCTAAGACTACAGACATTTCTCTTTCAAACTAGACCTAATTTGTTTAAAGATATTTTAAAACAGACTAATATTTTCATCAAAAAATGAAACACAGTTTTTCCAGAAATATCATCCCACATGTGGATGCAATATCGATGCTCCTCGAGTTTTTATCTTATCGAGTATTAACAAAGAAAATATATACATCATCTGGAAGCTGAAAGCTATTTTATTCATATAATCCTCATATCAAGTCTCTATCTTAAAATTTCGAATTTTAATTGAATTTTAATTGTGTTAATTCAACAGTGATGAAAAGCCCTTCGCATAAGGGTGACAACAGTAAATGGATGGAAGCTGTTACATTGCCCGAGAATCATCCCTATGTATCTCGCTATTAGCCCTAACAGAGAAAAAAATGTAAAAATAATTTAAAACGATATTTGTTGTCATTTTCATTTTAGAAGTTCATTTGTTCAGTTTATTATTTTTTTCTCAAAAGGGAAATGTATCTTTATCAAAATAAATACTTCATGCGCGAGCGTTATTTTTATACTGAATTCTTGAAATTTTTTTGACTCTAAAGAGAAGCAGAGAGTGGCAACAAATGTTAAACTCTCAAACATTGTTTTGCTGTTCTTGAAAGTTACCTGACTTCAAGAAACGTTTGAAATTTAAATTATATTTATAATACATATATTTATATTATTTAATTTATTTATTGATTTATATATTACTAATTAATTAATTTTTGTCTGTCTCTTCGGAATGGTGTATTGATTTCCAGTAAATGTCCGCCTTTTAGAGCGATAATTTTTGCAGCGACCCATTCGTTACGATGTTTTTTATAAAATTTAAAATTATTTTGATGCAAAAAACAGTGTTTTATATTAGAAAATATCAAATGCAAAAAGAGTGAAATATCAGCATGACGGTGTAAACAAGCAAACACGAGAATTGATTTGTTGCCAGTTTTTCAAAAATAAACTAATAATTTAACTGCCAAAAAGTATTAAGGATGCTGCAAAAAAATTATTGAAACTTCAAATTAGAAAAAAATAAATTTAAGTGCTGAAATAGAGCAAATTATTGCAATTTTAGGACAACTTCCGGTTACGAAGTTCTACTTACTGTTTGATTTTGAATTAAACGATATGTTTTATAATGGCTATAAAATTTCTTCTAAATCACGTAGATAAAAAAGAAAAACTGTTTTCGAAAGGGGAAGGTCCAAAGGATAAGAAACACAAATTAAAAAAAACTCGACCAATTGTCGAAAATCGATGTTTTCAGCGTAGTCGGTCACGCTAATGTCATATTGCAATAACAAATATTTTTTACGAGTAAGCCTTATTTGGGAGCCTTTTACGAGTAAAATATTCCTTTTTTAACCTTATTAAGCCTTTTTACGAGTAAGCCTTATTAGGAGCCGAAGACCCCGTACGAAAAGAAAACGTAGCGAGACTAGGGGCGAGGCCCCTAGTAATTTAAAAGAAACTAAAATCAAATTCAGTTTATATTATATTCCTTTTATAATACTTTATATTCAGTTTATATTATATTCAGTATTTCTTGCTTTCAGTTTATATTATATTATTTTATCCGTTTTTACTACAGCATTGATTTTTTAATTTTGCAAATATAAGACGTGTATTAAAAAAATGCCTAAATGAAAGCGCGGTATAACTGGCGATAAAGAAAGAAGACAAAGTGCTCAGGCACAGAGGGAACGAAGAGAAAGGCAAGGTAAAGAGGAAGTTTCAACGAGACATGGAGTGGAAACTGAAGGACTTTAGTTAAATAAACACTTTGAAACAGTAGGACTTGAAGAAGATAAATTGGAAGACAAACGTGCTTCCAACTGTTTTTACGAGTAAGCCTTATTAGGGGCCTTTTACGAGTAAAATATTCCCTTTTAAGCCTTATTAAGCCTTTTTACGAGTAAGCCTTATTAGGGGCCGAAGGACCCGTACGAAAAGCGAGCGTAGCGAGCCTAGGGGCCAAGCCCCTAGTGACTAACACATAAACAAATTGAAATTTTTCGTTAGAATATTATGTCGTACAATGTGGGAGTTTTCAATTCGTAAATCATTTCTTTCCTTTTTGTCCATTCAGCAGAAATGTTACAAATAAGGGGAAAAAAACCAAATTTTAGCACAATTTAAGTAAATATACAGGGTTAGCAAGAAATTAGAATCCCTTTTCATAGGGCTCTAGAATGCGTTCTATTGGTCTAAATGAGATAAAATTTGAACTACAGATAAATCAGATGATGCGCTTGACATTTATTAAAAAAATTAAAATAGTACTAAATTCCAACGATAGGTGGCTCTGTACCACAAATGGTATTTATTTGCATATATTGAAAATGTGAAAAATCATTTGCGTTACAGCACATGACTATTAGCATTATTCTTTGGATAAAAAAAGGCGGATTCTGAGCCTGTTCACCTAATACAGGACGGGGACTCAGAGGTTTGTAAAACTTTTGCTCTTCGGTTCCTTGGTCAAATGATGATTGACGTCACTTGGCCATGGAACATTCTGTGGACTGACATGTCCCACTTTTGCCCCAAGGGGAAAGTTAACACCCACAATTCTGGAATTTGATCAGCGGAAAACCTCACGCTATCCAGGAAATACCCTTGCATCCTGAAAAAGTGACAGTATGCTGTGGTTTTACGGCTACTTTTATGATTGGACAGTATTGTTTTGAAGAGATAACTGAAAAGGGAATCCAAACCTGTTCCGTAACAGGACAATGGTACCGAGATATGCTGAGGGATTTTGTAATCCCACAATTTCAACAGCTTGGATGCCTTCGGGACATCCTTTTCATGCAGGATGGCGCACCTCCTCACACTGATCGTCGTGTAAAGCAATTGCTAAGACAGCATTTCACCGATAGACGGGTTATCAACAGTCATTTCCCTACAGCATAGCATCCTCGTTCGCCGGATATCCCCCCATGCGACTTTTGATTGTGGGGTATACTGAAGAGCAATATCTACCGTAAAAGGCCAGCATCTGTGCCAGAGCTGTAGGACAGCATTCGGCGCCATATTCTCCATATTTCGGCAGACTCCCTCCGGTCAGCTGTGGAAAATAAGGTTCTGGGATTAGAGCTCATTGTTGAAAATGAAGGGGGACATATTGAGCAGTTGTAATGCTACTTTTTTTATTATTATTTAACATTTATAAAGCATATTAAATGTTTTTATGTGTATTACAGCGCCACCATTCAGCGGAATTTTGCACTTTTTAAAAATAAATGTCAAGCGCATCGTTTGAATTATATGTAGTTCAAATTTTATCTCATTTGGACCAATAGAGCGCATTCTACAGCCCTCTGAAGTGGGATACTTATTTATTGCTAGCCCTGTATATACTGAAGTTGTATAGTGATTCAAGTCGGTTCAGCTTCTGAAATGTGATAATATTGCAAACACAGTATGTTACAGAAACTTCCTTAGATTCATTAAATTATTTTTCAAATCTCCTAGTACCCCACCCCCCACCCCACCAAAAAAAATGCAATTAGGTATTTTTTTCTCGTCAAGAATATTAAATCCTCTCGGTTTAAATCTAATCTTTCAAAAGCAAAATCATTATTAAGAGTTTATGTCTGGGAAATATTAAAGTAGAATTTACCTCTAATTAAAATCTCAATAGCTATACTTACTCTAAAATTATTTAACCAAGTTATTTCCTGTTAATAACTAAAAACGTAGATATTAAAGCTTATTAAGATGCTTAATTAACGCACCTACACATATAGGATAGCTGCCAGACCATGTTCCATTCGGGAGACATTTCATAACGCTGTAACCTACAACCTTCTTACCACTTTCTTTGCACATAAAGCTTGCAGTACTGTTGACTCTTCTTTGATTATCGTAATAAATGCTGAAAATTCCTAACTCATCTATCAGAGGACAACTGATATCCGACGCTAAAATAAAGAAGAAAAGACTTTATAACCACTAAGATCAAAATGTTTTAGTTTGATATTGAACGGAACTCATATTAATTGACAATATTCGGTATTATTCTACTTCTACTGAAAAAAAACCCAGTTAATTACAAATAAAAAGCATCAAATAAATATAACTATTGGTATTTACCATCTATATAATAACAGCTGAAGGTAAACAAATATTACTTTGTGAGTCAGCAGACACGGGGAAGGGCTAATCTCGCGAACCGAGCATAGGAGGATATCGCGACTGGTCTCGATGGACACGGACGGACGAGACGCGTGCACTGGTGCCACCCTCAACTTTCAAAACTTTAAACTTTTTTAATTATTAAATTAAAACCGCCGAACTCAAAAGAAGCGGACAGCAGAAACAGATGACATTCCGGGTGGGCCAGCTCTTTTCCGTTTCGCAAATTTCCACTATTTTCATGCATGCAAAATTAAACTTTTTCGCCCACCAATCGACAAATTTTTATCTCCATGTGTTTTACAACTCTTCATATTTAAGGATATACACATTTTTATAAAGTTAAAAATGTTTTTCATTGTAAACTAAGCTTTTTCCCCAAAGCAGTTTTCCGAATTTCACGAAATCGACAATTTTGATGGACAAATATTTCGGTTTTCTGCACCTATTAATGTCAATTTTACGATTTATCGGCATTTGCTAGATGTTCAGATTCCAAAATATACCAAATACAATTAATAAAATAAATGTTATCATTCTAAAAAAGCGTACTTACAAAACTCTCTTTTGGAATTTCCCGCGCTGATCGCCATAGTATCTTAATGTAACTGAATGGAGAGTTCGTAATTTTTCGACTTATTATTTTACTCACTAATAATTCCAGCAAGTTCCTGAAATTTGTTTCTAATTAATGAGCAACTGATGAGGATTCTTCCGTCACTAATTTTGAATTCTTGAGAACTGTCTTTCTATTTTTTTAAGCACTTTTTCGTCCATGAGATTTTCTATTTACATTCGGCCATGTTGCCAAAATGAAAAATTATTAGTTGAGAACGAGTCATTTAATAATTGAAATCCAGAAATAATTGTAAAGCACCAGAAATAATTTTAGTTTCAGGAAAGGAGAAGTTAAAACCTTTAGAATTTTTTTCTAATTCAATGAGCTTCTTTCTTTGTTTAAAAAGGAAAATTTGAAATAGAGAATTTTTAATCATTATTTTGTTTTTAAAAAATTCTAATGTATTTTTAAAAGTGATTAAACAATTTTCAATCTTTAAGAAATAAAACCATTTCATTTTAAATCGAAAATTCAACACATCGGGTTGCCACTCAGCTAGTCTATACAATAACAGCTGAAGGTAAACAAATGTATGTTTGTGATCACACACGGGGACGGGCTAATCTCGAGAACCGAGCATAGCAGGATATCGCGACTGGAACCGATAGTTGCGGACGGACGAGACGCGTGCACTGGTGCCATTCTCAACTTTCAAAACTTTAAACTTTTTTTAATTATAAAATTAAGACCGCCGAACTCAAAAGAAGCGGACAGCAGAAACAGATGACATTCCGGGTGGGCCAGCTCTTTTCCGTTTCGGAAATTTCCACTATTTTTATGCATGCAAAATTAAACTTTTCCGCCCACCATCCATATAATAACAGCTGAAGGTAAACAAATTTATGTTAGTGAGCAGACACGGGGACGGGCTAATCTCGCGAACCGAGCATAGCAGGATATCGCAACTGGTACCGATATATGAGGACGGAAAAATTTAGAGCCACTAATCTTTATCAGGATTCATGTCTGTTTGACGATATACTTACATCTGACTTTGAACATTTGTGTCAGAGTGCGTTAAATTTTCTGAGCGAATTATAAATTAAAAGAGTCAATCTTTAATCATAACAGGAAGAAAATGTACAGATGATTTCATTCCTTTTCCCTATAAATTAACTAATAAATATTTCGTTTGTCTTTAAACATAGCTTATTTATGCTTTCACTCTATTTAACGCCGTTATTTATAGAAGATCACTACACAAAAATTCTGTTTAACATTTGAAAAACTTAAAATTATATACCATGAAGGATATGTAACTAGCCTGCCATTAAGAGACGTCGATGTAAAGTGGGAACCAATTTCGGCACCAGTTTAGAAACATGCATGACTTTAAATATGTTATTGCGGTACTTCCTTTGTGCGCAACGGTTGTGTCGGGAAGAAGATCTGATAAAGAAGAGGAAATATACTAATAAAATCACTGGTTAATACGTAAATGATTCATGTCTACTATTACAAATTTTTAAGTATTCTTATGCATAAACACTTGAATATACACTCAAGAGCCAAAACATTATGACCACCCCTACATTTTGCAATGAATTCTCGTGGATGACGTGGAAGGCACGTGATCAGGTGGAAGTGGTATTTAACTGCTGCTGGAGAGTCTGAAGAATCATTCTTTCACTTACTTCTGTGTGTGATGGGAAAGACTGCGGATCTAAGCTACTTTGATAGAGGGCAGATTGTAATGCCTCAAAGGCTCGGAACAAGTATTTCCGAAACTGCACGACTCGTGGGTTGTTCGCGATCTACAGTTGTTAGTACTTATGCAAAGTGGATGAATGACGGTGAAACCAGCAGTAGACGACATGGTATTGGACGTCCACGCGCTATCAAAGAAAAGGGTCGTCGGAGACTGTCTCGCATGGTGAAGCAAAACCGGAGCCAGACAGTGGCTCAGCTGACAGCCCAATACAATGCAGGGCCAAGTAGAATAGTATCGCAGCACACTGTTCAGCGGACACTGTTGGATATGGGGCTACGCAGCAAACGTCCCACTCGTGTGCCTTTGCTGACCAAGCGTCATCGCCAACTAAGCCTGCGCTGGGCCCGGGAACATCGCGACTGGTCCATGGATCAGTGGGAGAGAGTTGCCTGGTCAGATGAATCACGGTTTGTCATTCATCACGCCGATGGCCGTGTCAGGATACGCCATCTTCCAGGCTAACTGCTGCTCCCTCAATGTACAGTAGGTCATACACAGGCCGGTGGTGGCGGTATTATGCTTTGTGGGACGTTCTCTTGGGCGTCTCTGGGACCCGTGGTTGTGGTAGAGCAGACCATGAATGCTACAGGGTATCTGAACATCATTGCGGACCAGTTGCACCCTTACATGGACTCTGTTTTTCCAGCTGGAAATGGAATGTTTCAACAGGACAACGCCCGTGTGACAAGGCTAAAATTGTGTTCGAGTGGTTCCAGGACCATGATGCTGAATTCCAGTTAATGTCCTGGCCGCCTAACTCACCGGATCTCAATCCGATAGAACACATTTGGGATGTCATGGGACGGCAGCTCAGAGTTCAAAGACCACCAATTCGCAATATCTCGGATTTGCGTGACCGTTGCTTAAACATCTGGTACAATCTGTCTCCGGCCATCTGCCAAGGACTTGTGGCATCCATGCCACGGCGGGTTGAAGCTGTGTTGCGCGCCAAAGGTGGGCCAACTAGTTATTGACAGGTGGTCATAATGTTTTGGCTCTTGAGTGTAAATTCTGTTCCTTTATTATAGACTGGAATACAGATTGTTTTGAGAAGATTTCATAAAAAAGCTAAAACATAAATTTAAATATAAAGTTAAATTTAAAACGAAGAATTAGAGGAGTAAAATTATTTTGATTTCAGCTGTAAACATTTATCAAAATTGTATTTGGAAGTATTCTAATGAGGAATATAAGCAGAGAAGGGGGAAAAGGTCTTTCCCTCTAAAGAAATTGAAGTTTCTCATACATTATCAGAAATGTATAAACTAAAACCCATATTTGAGGACAACACCTCGTCTCAATGAATTTCATTTTCTGGCTACGCTACTGAATCAAGAATAACTCAGTTATGTTAATTGGCTGAAGCATAAATTACATTCACCATTTGACTATTTTCGAAAATTTCTTTAGAGATGAAATATTTACGAGTCGAAAATATTGTGTATACAGAATAATACTTAGATAATTTTACTAATTTTAATAATTTTTAGCTGTGTTTAAGCTGCGGGTGCAAATTAAAGTCTGAATACGAATAGCTTTCACGAAACCTGTTACAGTGGATCTCTACGTGACTAACCACATTATCACTACGGTAATAAATATATATTGCGATGTGATACAGAGGCTGTTCACACATTTTTTAGACGATGTATATTGTATTCACAAAACTAAATTACATAAAATTCTTGTGTTTTAAATGTTCTATTTGACATCCCTTATTCTGAACTATCTTTCGACACCTCAATTTCCAGGATAATAATGCCTTTTGAAATGTCAGAAGAGGTATTCTATCCCATTCCTCCTGAACAGCTTTCCAGAGTCCTGTAAGGGTTTTGGGACGACGTTTCGATAATGCAGATTTTAAAAGTACGAAAGCACAAAAATCCATAGGTCATACATCGGGAGATTAAGTAGGGATATCAGTGAAGGGCCTTGATACCAGTTTTTTGTTCAATTTCTGTTAGGAAATTTACAGTGGATTTTGATGTGTGACTGCTAGCTTTGTCCTGATGGAGTCTCACAGATTGATGGCACTGTGGGTAAAGCGATGGTATTCCATTCAGAAAAATTGGCGATAAAATATTTTCCTGATAGTATTTGGAGTTAATCTTGACATTTTTTTCCACTCTCTTTATTTTTAACTTGTCATTATAATAAAAACCAGCAACAATCATGAATCCCTTAGAAAAACTTTCTTTCGATTCTTTGAACCATGTACTTAAATTTTTTTCTCCCCTTTTATGATAATAAATGGCTCTTTTGTTGTCGCAATCATTTAAATACACCCATGATTCATCTATTGTGACAATTGTTTTCCATTTTTCTTTGGATAAGTGTTTCTCATAAAGCATTCTGCAGCGTGTCCTGCGTTCAGCGGTATGATTTGGAAGAAGACGATGCACATTGCGTTTTTTCGCTTTCTTAAGATTTAAATCAACGTTTATCATTTTGTTTACAGTGGACACCGAGCATTTTAACGATTTTGCAACTGTCCTTTGACTAGGGGGATTTTCTTTTAACATTAAACAACGTACCTTTGCAATAGCCGAAGATGGCCGTTTTTTCCTTGGATACTTGTTTGGAATTTTTGTCCCACTTGAGGCTCCAATTTGACGTTTTTTTCCTTTCTTGTTGACGATATTACCTATCGACGCTTTAGATATCACAAAACCATGACTCTCACATCGTTTTTGGATAACGGAGTATGCATATTTCTCTTCGGAAAGAGCATAAATGTACCCTTCGAACCACTGCTTTGTTAAAAACGCCATTTTGAATAAAAACAAAACTTTCAAGCCGCAGACGATAATTTTGACTTTTAAAAACATAGTACAATTGCAATTATTTCTTTTGCAGCAAACGATTTTTTATTACAGCTTATCAAAATCGTCTAAAAAATGTGCGAACAGACTCTGTATAAGCATTTGGTTACCCGTCTATGCCGCAAGAAAGACTTAAGGAGAATGCTGCCTGTCATCAAAGAGCGTGCTACAAGCGAGGAAGATTAGAAATTTGAACTCTTAGCAAAACCTTATAAACTAGAGAACACGCCATCAAAAGAAGGATATCTGAGAGCCAGATGCAACAAGATTAAATATTCGTAGAACTAAGAGAACTAGGAAGTAGCCACTCTAAAATTTGGGCAAAGCCAGCACTGGAAACGAAACATCCCGTGCAGGAGGACAAAGTTTGAACTCAAAAGAACTAGACAACACAGGTGATAGTCATAAATAGAAGCAAGCACAAGAAGTTATGTAATAGTAACCCTAAAGCTTTTACCCATGGATATGCAGGGAAAAAAAAGAAGTTGTACAAGCTACCCCAAAGTGACAGCAACCCAGTGTTAAAACACTATGAATAATGTAAGGCACAAAAAGAAACGAAGAATGAAAGAAAAAAACTTACATAAACACAAAATGATTAGTAAGAACATAAACACAAACAAGAAAGTAATAAATAAATAGTAAGAAAATCGCATTTACCTGTTGTTTCGTGATACATAACGGCAGCAAAACCTTCATAATTCTAGGAAACGAAACTTAGAATGATAGGATAAGTGAAGGAGCCAGAGAGATCAGAAAATACCGTATGCGACATGATGGCGAAAGGCTGAATGACAGTCTTGACCTTTTAGGAAGCCCGCAGAGGGTAGATCACTGAAGACGCTGCTATCAGTATTTTTCAAAGTTATAATGTGAAAAGTATTCGGAAACACGACCATCGTCCATGATTACTCGATTAACGGATTTATCTATCAATATTTTGTCATGTTTTGTGAAAAACAGAAATCATAAGTAGGAACAAACACACGAAAAAAGAAAATGAGTGGTTACAAAAAGGAAACACCGCAAACTATGAACAGGCAAAAGTGGAGGAATCCCGAGAACAGGTCTACCCGTATCGCTGTTCACCTAAATATAATGTCTGAAGACCAGTATTCTCTTCCTTTTTTTAGGAGGAATAAACAACGGGTTGTTCAAATTATAACTGTCCCTCTAACGAATAGTGGGATAATTTATTGCTTGTTAATATTTCAAATTGTGAAGTCCAAAATTTTATATTCATCATTATTTATGGATTTTTAGATATGTATAGGAAATTTCTAACATTGTGATATCGAAAAGCATACCACGGAGACACTGGAGATCCTCTGACCATTTTCCTGTCAAGCATCTTATCTCTATTCTAGGTTTTCCTCTGCCAAGAACTGAGTATGGTTCATCACAGTACAACCATAGTACGTTGCCACTTGAAACGACGCTTCCTGGAGGAACCTAATATAAAAGATCGGTTGTAGTTAATAACGCTGGTAAAGTAATTTAAAATAGAATAAAGATATTGAAATATATAAACCTTTTTTCCATAGCTTGCAAATCTTAAGCATTTCACTACACAGTGATACCTTGACATACGAGTGTCCCAACTAACGGGTTTTTTGTAATACGAGCCATCTCTCGGCCGATTTTTTGCATTGAGTTGAGAGCTAAAATTCGGGTTACGAGCTAACTTCAGATATCCCACCGCTTATTGGCATTCAGCGTACCGTGTCTCACTTTAAGCGGTTAGGTCGCAGTGGAAGCATCAGTGTTGTGCTCGCATTTGTGTTTGCAGTAATTTTGCAAAACTTCGTTTTATCAACCATGGGTTTGAAGAAAAAGAGTGAGAAGGACTGCTGAGAAGATGAAGATGATGATGTACATTGAACTAAGAAAGGAATTTATCGAAAAACGTGACCAAGTTATGGGTGTAGTCGACTTGGAGAAGCAGTACGAGAGTAGCAGTTCTACGATCTGTATATACAGGGTGTCCAGCGAAGAGGTCACTGATTTCAAAATTAAAAATCTCGAAAACAAAGATCTGTAGAAGAATGCAACAAACGGTATATTTATCGTGAAAGCTGTAAAAATTTTATATACTAATTTCCGAAATAGTTACAAAAGCTGCTAACAGATAGCGCTGTTAGCCAAATTTACTGCAATTTACTGGCGCAGTCATGGATTGGTCTCCATATTCGCCGGGCCTGAGTCCTTGTGACTATTTTTTGGGGAGCACATTAAAAGATACTGTCTACAGGACCCATCCCACCACTCTGGACGAGCTTCTGTCGGCGATCTGTTGGGCAGCTGAATCGATTTCTGTTGAGACACTACAAGGTGTGATGGCAAATTTTATCGTCGTTTGCGCCACCTCCGTACAGCAAATGGTCGACAATTTGAAAAGATTGTGATGTAGTGATTGCAAAGACTGCTTGCAAAGAGTACGAGTTTATTTATACATGCTGATGCGAGTTGTAGAGAGCCATCTGTTAGCAGCTTTTGTAACTATTTCGGAAATTGGTGCATAAAATTCTTACAGCTTTTACGATAAAAATACCGTTTGTTCCTTTCTTCTACAGATCTTTGTTTTCAAGATTTTTAGTTTTGAAATCAGGGACTTCTTCGCTGGACACTCTGAATATACCGGGTGGCCATAATTAAGCTGACAGTGCTCACAGTGTTCTGTAGCGCGATCTATTTGCGAGAATAACGCCACATTTTGTAGGAAGATTAAACAAGACGGGGGACGAAGGATTCCGCGAAAAAATAAATTAGTTCCAAAAGTCACCGCTAGGGGAATATTTGGCGCTGTGTAATAGAAAATAGAGTGTTAACAAATGCAAATTAATACGGAATAAAATTACCTTTTATTATGCACATTTTCTTATTTAGTTCAAGTGCAATATGGCAACACTTTTAAAAAAGCGTAAAATCTACATAAACACCGATAAAGTCTCGTGATCTGCAATATCACGTACGCTGAGCAGAAGAAGTTCTTTATTCAAATTTCACGTTACATCCATTGGCACAGTGCTAGCTGCTTGGGTTTTAAAAGGCAATGTGTTACGTTTCGAATCAATCGGATTGAAAGTTTATGTGCAATGTCTCCTTCTTTAGTTGAGCGTGCGTTACTGGTCACATTCTTTTACCTCAACCAGTGCAACGCGTCAGCCGCTCTTCGTGCTTTTAGAACGCACAAAAAAATGCGTAAAGGTAACGGTCCTGTGTCAGTTAATGGGCTAAAAGCAATGGTTGCGACGTTTGAGAAAACAGGTTCTCTGAAGGTTCAGTCAGGCAGAGGACGAAAACCTGTACCACAGGATACAATCGAAGCAGTTGCCACGGCGATTGTCGACAGAGGACCAGACAATATTGCTGCCATCTCTAGCGCTCGTGGATTAGCTCGGAATATGGATATGCCTTACAGTATGGTATGGAAAATCTTACGAAAGATTATCAACTTCTATCCGTAGAAGATCAGCCGTGTACAGGAGTTACTGTACCCCGACCATGATAAGCGATTGACTTTTGCTCTCACCTTTCTTGCCAGAATGGAGGTGGATGATGCTTGGCCGTGGAAAATCTTATGGGGAGACGAGGCCCACTTTTACCTGCATGGAACTGTTAATACCCAGAACTGCCGAATTTGGGATGACAAATCACCACATGCAGTCACAGAAATTCCCTTACATTCACCAAAGGTAACTGTTTGGTGTGGGTTCACAGCGGAATTTATAATAGGTCCATTCTTCTATGAGAACATTACCCCGACAGGACCGGAAACCTGTTCTGTTACCGGAGAGAAATATCGCCACATGTTGAACAGCTTTGTCATTCCGGCACTTCAGCAAAGACAATGCCTGGGGGAAATCATTTTCATGCAAGATGGAATCCGTATTGATTTGCATTTGTTAACACTCTATTTTCTATTACACAGCGCCAAATGTTCCCCTTGCGGTGACTTTTGGAACTAATTTATTTTTTCGCGGAATCCTTCGTCCCCCGTCTTGTTTAATCTTCCTACAAAATGTGGCGTCATTCTCGCAAATAGATCGCGCTACAGAACACTGTGAGCACTGTCAGTTTAATTATGGCCACCCGGTATATATATATATATATATATATATATGTATGTATGTGTGTGTGTGTGTGTGTGTGTGTGTGTGTTAGAAATAGATCGAGTAATTATTATTTTCAATGACTGGTCCCTCACTTTGAGTACGACCCCCGATGAATGAGAGTCAGGAGTTTCTAGGGGAATAGGTTTCTCCCCGAATGACCAGCTGGACATGTTTTGCTGTCCTGGGTTGGCAACGACTAAGGAGAAGAGGGATTTCAGATTTGCTCTGTACTACTAGAAACTTGGTGTGTGTTGGTGATACGTGCTGTTCTCTAAACTAGCATGGTTATGTTGCAGTTAATGGAATGAATAAACTTGTTAAATTGATTTCTGTCATTCGTCCAAAACATGACATCATATATACCGGGTGGTTATAGTTAAGCTCTCCCAATAAACGGCATCCTACAGCGCAAACGGGTGACCGGAATGCAACGAAATTTCGTATATGGGCTATACACGAGATGCGCTCACGAAATTTCGAAAAAAAAATTAGTTCCAAAATGTCCACTAGACGGCACCTTTTCGGGAAAAACATGAAATTTAACAATAAACGACCAAAACGGAACACAGAAACAATATTAACAATCCAGAACAAGAATTATGAGTAATAAAATGTAAAATCGGGAAAAGCTGCCAGTTGTAGGAGAAAAATGTCGAGATTTGCATGTTTGGGAAGAAGAGGAAGCTTTAAGCAAAACAGGTTAGGGTATCAAACGTTTGCAGACGTTTTCATGTTTAAGTCGATGTTTCCGGCTGTACTAATGACGGTCTCTTTAGATCAACTTGCGTTATTGGTGAAGCTGTGTTACGAAAACAAGGGGAATGCTTCTGCTGCAGTCCGTGAATTTCATCGTAGAAATCCGTGAATTTCATCGTCCTACGGCGTGGACCAATGTCTACTAAAGGTATCCGGGACATGACTAAGAGTTTTGAAGAGACGGGGAAATTAGGAGTTCAACCTGGAAGAGGCCGTAAACGTGTCACACCGGTACTTGTTGATGCCGTCAAGATAGCTGTTGAAGCACAGTCATAGACATCAGAGTTTGGGAGCAGTAGCACGCGTGCAGTTTCTCGATAGACATGCTATTCTTACAGCACCGTTCGAAATGTATTCAGAAATATAATGCACTACTTCCCATACAAGATTCGCCATACCCAAGAGCTGCTTGATAGGGAAAAGCTCCTTCGTCTCTCATTCGCAGTCAGTTTTCTCAACAGAATGACTGTTGATATGTCATGGCCTTGGAATATTCTGTGGAGCAACGAGGCCCATTTCTGCCTCAATGGGACAGTCAACACACAGAATTGCCGCATTTGGGCTAAGGAAAATTTGCGGATCCAGACTGAATTTCCCCTACAGTCTCCAAAGGTCACTGTCTGGTGTGGATTCACGGCGACATTCATCCTTGGGCCATTCTTCTTTGAGGAAATCGGTGAACGTGGGCCTGTCACATGTTCCGTTACGGGCCGTCGGTACCATGACATGCTGCAGATGTTTGTTGTGCCGCAACTACAGCAAAGGCGGGTCCTTACATCGACCATTTTCATGCAGGATGGTGCTCCCCCACATTTCCATGGGTCCGTGAAGGCGTTATTGCTCCAACATTTCACAGAGGAACGTGTTATTAGTCTCTAATTTCCTAATCCATGGACACCACGTTCGCCGGATCTAACTGAGTGCGATTTCTGGTTATGGGGCAAGATCAAACGTCTGTAATTCGCGAAATATCAGACGTATTGGAAAGTTAATGAATGGAGAAGACTAATACGACGAATTACGTTTTTAACAACACAATGCAGATTGCATTGTACGAATACGGAGAAACGAGCACAGAATCATTGGCCCTGTGTGTATCATAGCAACAATTCGAGCTCAGGGAGTTTCAAGGAGTTATAATTTGGGGTATGTTTTTCTGGCACTCTTTGGATTCTTTATTTCGTTTGCAGTACGTCTGAATGCTAAGAGATATTTAATATTGTCTCTGACCTGGTACATAAAGTTATGTTGTTAGTTTAGGCTACTGGAGAAAGGTACTTTCAGCAGAGCAATGATATATGCTATAATTCTCACATTGACCACAGATGGTTTGAAGAACATGACGACTTGACCTTGTTAACTTATTCTCTGCAGTCACCACATGACAATAAGATTGAGCATTTCTAATATGGAATCTAAAGGGGCACTAGACAGCTGGATTCAGAACCATCAAATATAGAAGAACTGGGAATGTGCAAATCATCAGATATAGACTTAGTTTTCTCAAGCCACCTACCATCATATCATTGAGTCTATGCCTAAAGGCATCGTATCTGTATTCGGAGTAAAATGTGGTTAAACGATGTACAGAATAGGTAATCATGATAAATTGGCAACTCAAGACTTTATATGTATCTATATATACATATAAAGTCTACCTGTTGTTCGCCTGACTGAATAAAGTGGCAGTGTATGCAAGATTTTTCTTCTTGGTTATTTGAATATTTTCAGTTATGTCGATTATTTTCCTCTTATTTTTGGTTTGCAGATTTAAGTATATGTGTCTGTATTACAGTAATATATATAAATGTGTATGCATTTACGTTCGAAGACATGGACATTCTCGTCTTGATTTGGTTAGTTAACAAATGAGACCGAAGAACTAAGAAAATATACTTTGGGGATATACATACAATGTGAGAATAAGATATGTTAACTTTCGGAAAATTATTAGAAAGCAATATCTTCAACATAAATAATGTAGAATTATTAAGATAAGATTACTGTTATATAGTTTAGATTTCTCTTGTAGCCAGTTAAGGCCCAGCGCCAATCTCCAAATCTTTCTTCTCTTAACGAACCGCCCTGAATTGTGGGAATTTCACAGCCACCTGAAAAATAAACGAAAAAAGAAAGGAGAATGTAATATATATTAACCCTTCTAAGAACTCGAGACCAAAAGTTAAATTACCACTTAAAAATTCTGGAAGAGAAAAATAAAAAGAGGTGATCAACCGGTGTCTTCACCAGGATGCCTGACCGATTCGGTCACCTCAAAGGGAATCTTTCTGATAGGATGCTGGCCAAGTCTAAAAAACATCCCAAGGCCCAAAAACACCCCAAACATCCCATGGCTATTTAGAGTCGAAAGTATTATAAGTTCTGGTAAAATGCCCTACCAGATAAAGAAGGATTGATCAATTTCGTATTTAAATTTCAGTTTATGTATATTAATTGGATAGATGGCTCAGAAGCTCTTTGATTTTAACTGCGGTACTGCCAAACTTTCCGGTTAAATAGACGGTTAATTCTTCCTTTCCACAGTCACTTTTCTTTTGACTGAGACTGAGATGTTGGTAAGTTAAGTAGGAAATTTCTGTTTTTGAGTTTATAATACTTTGTTTTGTTTTCGATTTATCTATGCTTAGGACATTCTGTTTTCAATGAGGAGATCTTGGGGCCTCCGGATATTTTTTAGGCTTGGCCTGCATCCTATCAGAAAGATTCCCTTTGAGGAGATCGAATCGGTCAGGCCTCCTGATAAAGAGACCGGTCGTTCGCCTGTTTACAATTTCTCTTCTAGAATTTTTAAGTGGTTATTTAACGTTTGGTTTCAATTGAATCTGCCGAATCTTGAAATTAAGCTGCTACAGAGGCTGTTCGCACATTTTTTAGACGATTTTGGTAAGCGGTAATAAAAAATTGTTTGCTGCAAAAAAATAATTGCAATTGTACTATGTTTTTAAAAGTCAAAATTATCGTCTCCGGCTTGAAAGTTTTGTTTTTATTCAAAATGGCGATTTTAACAAAGCAGTGGTTCGAAGGCTACATTTATGCTCTTTCCGAAGAGAAATATGCATACTCCGTTATCCAAAAACGATGTGAGAGTCATGGTTTTGTGATATCTAAAGCGTCGATAGGTAATATCGTCAACAAGAAAGGAAAAAAACGTCAAATTGGAGCCTCAAGTGGGACAAAAATTCCAAACAAGTATCCAAGGAAAAAACGGAGATCTTCGACTATTGCAAAGGTACGTTGTTTAATGTTAAAAGAAAATCCCCCTAGTCAAAGGACAGTTGCAAAATCATTAAAATGCTCGGTGTCCACTGTAAACAAAATCGTAAACGTTGATTTAAATCTTAAGAAAGCGAATAAACGCAATGTGCATCGTCTTCTTCCAAATCATATCGCTGAACGCAGGACACGCTGCAGAATTCTATATGAGAAACACTTATCCAAAGAAAAATGGAAAACAATTGTCACAATAGATGAATCATGGGTGTATTTAAATGATTGCAACAAAAAAAGAGCCATTTATTATTATAAAAGGGGAGAAAAAAATTTAAGTACATGGTTCAAAGAATCGAAAGAAAGTTTTTCTAAGGGATTCATGATTGTTGCTGGTTTTTCTTATAATGGCAAGTTAAAAATAAACAGAGTGGAAAAAAATGTCAAGATTAATTCCAAATACTATCAGAAACATATTTTATCGCCAATTTTTCTGAATGAAATACCATCGCTTAACCCACAGTGCCATCAATCTGTGAGACTCCATCAGGACAAAGCTAGCTATCACACATCAAAATCCACTGTAAATTTCCTAAAAGAAATGGAACAAAAAACTGGTATCAAGGCCATACCCTTCACTTTTATCCCTACTAAATCTCCCGATGTATCACCTATGGATTTTTGTGCTTTCGGACATTTAAAATCTGCATTATCCAAACGTCGTCCCAAAACCCTTACAGGACTCTGGAAAGCTGTTCAGGAGGAATGGGATAGAATACCTCTTCTGACACTTCAAAAGGCATTATTATCCTGGAAATTGCGGTGTCGAAAGATAGTTCAGAATAAGGGATGTCAAATAGAACATTTAAAACACAAGAATTTTATGTAATTTAGTTTTGTGAATACAATATACATCGTCTAAAAAATGTGTGAACAGCCTCTGTATAGCGCAATTTTTAGATTTCTGTTATTTATTCCATAGTTAGTTTCAATTAATATTTTAGTAATTTGATCATTTATTTAGGACCCTTATAAGAAAAATTACTTAGCATTTTGTTTATTATATATGACTCATTACTGAATGTTTTATTTAACGTTCAGACGTAAAAATACTTGAAGTCAAATGTACAAATCGTTATAACATAGTGACAGTAGAGACGGTTAAAAGAGAATATAAAAGAGAATAATGCATCTTGATAGTAGTTTAACCATTCGTATCTTTAAAATATTACTTATTTGTATATATAGTTAACCCCATTTCTATAGAATCTATTAACTTTTGGCTTTTCTGTTGGTTAGTAAGCTCTAAATGTAAAAAATATTGACTTTATAAACTAGTTTATGATAAATTTATATTGCCTGAAATAATTGAAGAGCTTAGTGGATGAAGATGCTATGAGACAAGCATGTGAAATCGAGAAAATCAGCTTTAAAGTTTTTAGTTTGCTCTTTTTCTCTACTTCACACAATCAGTGGTTTTTCTGCATGTTGATGTAGTTTGATTATTCAAAATGTTTTGATCTTGTCGACTTGGCAGGTAACAGGGAATTTCCAAAACACATATGACACCTTATGAACATGACATCTTCTTTTCTCCACATGTTTCTAGTTAAGGTATTCACATTGGTTGAAAAACATGTTATGTACATGTTCAACATCAACATTAAATTAAATTTACACTTAAGAAATAGGAATAAATTTATGGAAATCAAGCAGATACAAGAAAAATATTTATTGCACATGTATAAAACTACATGTTTGAAAATGTAACGTAAAAATTATAGAAAAGATCGGGGTAAGATATTTTTTTCATTTTCGTTTTCAATCACAGATTCATAAAAATATTTATATTCTTTTTGACAAAAGCTAGTTGATGTTGTACGGTCTGAATTTTTTCCGCCCTTAAGTTTGCTCCGGTATCAGTGGTTCTATTCAGCTCAACTTCTTTAACTTGGACGGTTCTTGCTGCACCACGATTCTGTTTGAACAAGTTGACTTTCTTAAAAGGTGTATAAGGATCGTAACAATCCTTATGCAGGTAAGAGCCAAATTCTTCAAGCCTTATCCATTTTTCTCCATTCCTGAAAGCAACTTTTCATTGAGGGTATTCTTCTTTCGATTGATAAGCTTTATTTTTGGGGGACAGGTCTTTAAAATTTCTAAAGTGAGAAGTCATATCGGTAATACGATTGTTTTTGCCACTGCTCTGTATTATTTCCCGATACTAGTTCGGAAGGTATATGATTTCATGTTTCCTCAATTTTTTCTTAATCCTTCAAAAATCTCGATCGCTATCCAAATAAGAATGACCCATTTCGGGAAATTTATGCTCTATTACTTTGAAATATCCTTTAAGGATGAGGTATCGGTACAGGAATAACATTGTTACATTCTTGTTTTGGCCTGCACTGAGTCTGACCAGATAATTAGATGATTTTTATTACTCAAAGCTTCGTCAAATTCGATTAGTGTTAGTAAAGAACTAGCCACCTCGTTACTCCCCCCAACAAGCATTGTTTTCAATCCACACAAAGAAATCGAGCATATTCCTTCCAGTGGGAAATGATATGCACATCAAGGTTAGAAAACCACATTTGCCTCAAATAGAACGCCTTGCTCACACTGAGATTGGGAAAAGGCATGGTCTGTTGTAAATTAACAGTTAAATAAGCAACATCAGTTCTCAGTTTGGACGATTCTCAGTCAAATTTTGGCAAATCAAACGCTTATAGATAGCTTGCAGTATGATTTTCATTCACTTCTCCCAGTTCGCAGGTGCTAACTGTGTCGCTTCGTGGTTGACCAAACGATAAATTAAATTTCGAGAAAAAAATACGGCGGTAAGTGCACTCGGCATCTTTGAAATTTTCAGGCTTACCATCTTTATTGACCTCAGCTAAATAAAGTTGATAAATCTTTTTTTATGGAAAGCAAAGGACATAAATACTTTTTGTGTATGTTTTTGTTTCTTGAATAGGATGATTCTTCGCAAGGGAAACTTCTTATGTGATTCGATACATTCAGAAGAACGTGCCTTGATACTTAAGGTCATCACATTTCAAGTGGAAGAAGATGTCATGTACCCAAGACACGTTCTTCCGTTAACAATATAGCATCAACCTATGCTCATAACAACTTCATTCACTGAAAATAGCCTTAATTGAAGGGCTAGCGAAAAGGAGGAATGAGCTATGTTTAAAGCAGAGAATAACATGTTCATTCATATGAATATCTCAATTTCTTCAAAAATGTCACTTAGCATGTTGTTCATCCACCAAGATCTTCAATTATACAATATATAAGCTTATCAATTTTACGACGATGTGCATGCACAAAGTTAGAACCGATTTCTTATAGATCATGCTCAGGTCACGGAATTGTATCGACGATGCCGTCATTTGAAGAACAATCGTATACCATTTGGTTCTCCACCTGAAGAGATTTTTGGCCGGTCAGAGTGCTCAAGAAACAAGATTGACTGAATATGTTGGCAGCGAGCTTCTTCGACAAAAAAATACAAAAGCAAGTCTCACGATACGACAAACGCCTCAATGCTGTTGTTGTTGTTGTTGTTGTTTGTACCCCCTGTCTGGAAGTATTCATGAATCACCCATACCTCAGCCCATATTGGCTTAGGGACTGAGGGGTGCGTCTCCGATTTACAAAGGCACCCCAAGTGTCAGAGTCCAACTTCGCCAGGTGCCACCTTAATTTTGATCTACATCGGGGGGATTGTATCCTCTTCCATACTCTCTGACCCTAATAGAATAGCTTTCAAGTCTTCGGATTTAACATGCCCATATCCGGCTTAGACACGAAAATGCCTCAGTAAATATGACGACTACGTAGAAAAGTAATGTAATATACGTTTTAACTTTTGGCAATATAAATATTTTTTCAGAAATATCTTCCTGAATTTTTTAACAGCCAATTGATTTTTACTTTGTGGATGCAAGTCGTATATTTAGAATATCTATGTTTCTGACCGAGGGAGAAATCGTGTTTACTATCAAGGTTTTTCTTTGCATGTCCCTAGAATAGAGTATTTCAGCATTGAATTTTCCTAAATATACATAATTACTCTAAATGCATCTAATAGATTTTAACTTCATCTATACTTGGTGAAAAATAATTCAAAATGTTATGCTTAAGTGTGTGATGAAATTTCAAAATATTTTCCTCCATTTATTGTAGCCTAGTTTCCTGGTGTTTGCATTATACGATGAATTCCTTATTAATTTATCTTTCATATGAGTTTAATAATTTACGGATCAATTAACTTCTTTTTCAGTATCATTTAGACATTTTCGGCAACTGATTTCATTGCTTTCATAAGAAAATTCGTAAGACTTGAAGATCGTTCATTTCCCGAAATAACTTATATTTTGCTTGAATTATGAGAAGAACCATCTAAATTTCTTAACTTTCAATCTTCTAGCCTCACTGGTACTTCAGTAAAATTGCATTTGAAATTGTAATTTATTAAGACTGGAATATAAAAACACTTGTCATGTGCACTTACTTTCATAATTGATTTTAACGACTTTCATTCATATTGCTGTAGTCTAAAAAATATTTCTTTTAAATGATTTCTTCAAAGAAATAATTTAAGTTCACACCCGTTTTTGTTTGTTTCATTATTGTAGACCTTACTCGTAACAATCACATTTGTTCCAAAATAGAAATCATCCCAACGTAATTGAAAATTCGAAAGCAGATGTGCATAGAGATAGATGCGATTTTGTAAAATATCCCACTCTATTCCAAATAACAGCCGCTTTTCTCTCCAGAGAACTATTTTAAGTATTGCTGCCCCATAATTTAGATTTGCAAAAGTGCTACTTGGACTTAATTGAAAATTTAGTGAATTCGTAATTTCCTTCTGACAGCGAATATAAAATCAAATTATGAAGTGAACCAGTTTGAAATTTACTCCAAAATACACTCATGGACAAAAAAATTAGCGCACCAAGAAATAATTGCGGGATCGTAACTAAACTTGCAATGACGGTACATGTCGGGGAGATATGCAAATGATTAGAAATGCAGCGTGATTGCGCATTACGTATAGCCGGTAGAGGGCGTTGAACATCGTACTCTGTGGAGTATAAAACAGGTAACCAAAGCTTGTTTGAGTGTGCTGAATCATTTACAAAGGTAGAGCTGAGATAGACATGCTGTTACGCCGTGTTCGAAGACAGTATAAGCAGTTGTCGCAGTTTGAGAGGGGGAGAATCGTCGGGATGATGGAAGCTGGGTGGTCAGCTAGGCGAGTAGCTCGTCAATTAGGCCGCTCTGATTGTGTTGCGCGGAGGTGTTGGGACCAGTGCTCCCGAGAGATGTCATGTACACGAAGACCAGGCTCAGGACGCCCTCGACAGACCAGTCGTCGAGAAGACCGCCACATCGTAAGAAATGCACGCGTACAGCCAACTGCTTCATCGGCCGCCATCCAAGCACAGGTAGCACCTTCGCTAGGGGCCTCTGTGTCTTCTCGAACCATAAGAAGGCGCCTGGCTGAAGGACAGTTGGTATTGCGGCGCCCATTACGTGTGCTGCCCTTGACGATCACCCATCGACGCCTTCGTTTGGAGTTTTGCCGCGCACCAGGAAACTGGACTGCAGCGGAATGGAACCAAGCCGTCTTTAGCGACGAATCCAAATTCAATCTCGGCAGTGATGACAATCGTGTTCGTGTGTGGAGAGCCCGTGGTGAACGCTTCAATCCTGCCTTTGCTGTACAGCGACACATCGCTCCCACAGCTGGTGTCATGGTATGGGGTGCCATTGCCTACAATACACGGTCACCCCTAGTATTGTTCCGTGGCACCATGACAGCCCAGCGGTATGTTCATGAAATCCTGCAACGACATGTGTTGCCACTCATGCAACGGCTCCCAGGAGCCATTTTTCAACAAGACAATGCTCGGCCTCATACGGCAAGGGTGTCACAAGACTGTCTCCGCACTGTTACTACCCTTCCTTGGCCTGCCCGATCCCCAGATTTGTCTCCAATCGAGCATATTGTCACCGTATTTTGTTTAATAGGTAGTATTAGTGGTAGTATGATTAATTAGAGAGTGATGCTCATATGTATAGATACAAATCAATTTATTAAACCAATCATAATACCTATACAAACAATACTATTCATTGTAGACTTCCGAATTCTCGATCTCATTAACACCATATATATATGCATTTCAAATTTCTTTCTTCCTATATCATATCAATACATTAATTATTATTATTTATCTAATCTTCATTCTCATCAATATCAAATACTCACATTCTTTATCTACTCCCTAACATTGTTTGATTATCCTACATTCTTAATCGATACACATAAACACATTACAAAAGTATTGCAAGATACTAATTCAATTAATACGGATATACACAATCACTATTTTATGATAGATATTCTATGCATAAATGTAAACATTTCACCTTTATCTGCCCTATCTAATCAACTGCGCTCTCTAGTAGGTATTGCGCATTGTTAGGATAAGTCAAAATACTCTCTTACCTTATCTGACGACACACCGACATCACAAGCCTTGCTGGGGGGGGAGGGTCATAGGACTTTTCCGGGCATCGGGTTTTCGGTTCCAGGGGAACGGCTGTCACTATCTGCTTACGGCGGACTCAGCGTGCACGTCTCCGAGAACACACTCGCTTCGGGGGAGCGTTGGTCAATCCGAAGGTCCGTTCCTCATCACAAGCCTGGCCGGGGGTTCATCGGACTTTTCGGGTCATCGGACTTTCTGGTCCAGGGGAACGGCGGTCACTATCTACTGGCGGCGAACCCAGGGCGCTCGTCTCCGCATAAACGCATTCGCTTCGGGGGCTCGTTGGTAAAGGGGAACGGCTGTTACTATCTGCTGGCGGCGGGCTCAGGGCGCTGCAGCTAATTGTTGGCGGTTTTCTTCGGCAAAACACCCACAGGGTACCCAATTTGCTATTTCTCAAAATTAAACTAACATATTTATCTAAAGTGATATAATCGTAATTTCTTATCTGAAGAAATGCTGGTTTGAAATGTTGCTATAAAATGTTTCTATAAATGTATGCATTCAGAATGCTGCAAATAATAGTGTTAAGATATTTAATATATACGGACGGGGTAGCCCAGTTGGGAAAGGCGTGGAGTCAGTGATCTGAGGGTTGGGTGTTCGAGGCCGGTCTTTGACAAAATCACTAATGGTGACATGTTCACTAATGGTGGCCGGGGCACGTAAAATAGGGCGTGGTTGGAATGTCCTTCAAGTTCTCAAATTACCTCTCGCGGTGCTGGTTCAGGTGGTCTGGTCCCACCACTTGACTCGATTCAAAATTCGCGGACCATCGAACGGGTGCAGTGTGGACACACCCCCTGTGATGCACCCGGGGCAACGCATGCGGCGAAGTGGTCTCACGCTGCCGGCTCCCCCCGGACAAGAGCCTTGGCTCAGTTCTCCCAGCCATTAGGGAAAAAACTTATGCAATCAATCAAAGCGTAATATAATACAATAGTACAACTTGTTTTATACAAGCATTATTCTGATTCAAGCGTAAACGCTCATTACCTCACAAAGTACCTCAAACAGCTATGAAAAGTTTAATAGGTACATTTGATAAGTGAGTTAAAATAATGATTTTTACTTTGTTTTCATTGAAAAGCATTTTACAAAATTACAAATACTGCCTCTAGTCAATTCAGTTGTCGGAAAAAGTTATATTTGTCATTTGAAATGCTTAAAAATTAACTATACTGTGACAATTAGTGTTTATCACTCCAATTATTCCAATTAGATGTAATTTTAAATGAGGAATATCTCGTATCTTATTCCTTGAATTCCATGTTTCTCACCATATTACTCTACATCTCTCACGAAAATGAAATGGAGTAATTTTCAAAAATCATGAACTGAACCTACTTGTACAAGTTGCTGGTGGATCTCTCCAGAAGCCATTTTCTAGACAGACAGTAAAAGGTACACCAGTTCGATTTCCTGGAACGGAGCAATGGAACATAGCATAGCTTCCAGCTTCCCGATTGTTTGAATATTCAATCTGTAGCAATCCGGTTGCGTTTAGCTTTTCGCATCGTATGCCTGAAACATTACACTGAAAATTTTTAACTAGTTAATATTAGCTGTTTTAAATGCTTATTTCATTCACTTAACTTTCTTATTTCATAGCAAAAGTTATTAGTACAGTATACACTTCTCAAAAAAATTAGGGGAGCAAGCAAAGAAGTTAAGAAAACCGTGCGAGACAGCCACGTATTGGCATAAAATGGATAGTACACGCGTATCAATGAGCAATACAGAAAAAAGACTCAAAAAAAATTATAATTAAGCTTTAATTCTTTGAAAATATGCAGTTGGCCCAACGGTTGGATTTAAATGATTTGGCTGTTGACACGAGGTTGGTCAACAGTAGGCATTCAGTTGGCCCAACAATCAACTTTGTAGGTAAGCCTACATTCAATTTATTTGGGGCTATTATGCATTTTTCAACCCAGCCAGCAACTCTTTGTTCATCAGGCCAATGGTCAAACTATCCAAGGGTCAATAGTTTTGACATTTTGCTATTTTTCAGCAGATCGTTTACAAAGAGGATTTCCCCTTTTTAAACAGTTTATTAAGTTCTAGTATTTAGCCACCAATAATTTATATAAAAATTGTATATTCAAAAAAGCATTTTTGAATATCCTATTTTATATATTCAAAAAATAATTTCGGATATACTATTTTTATATAAATTATTTGTGGCTAAATACTAGAACTTAATAGACTGTTTAAAAAAGGAAAATTCTCTTTGTAAACGGTCTGCTGAAAATTAGCAAAATGTCAAACTATTGACCCTAGGATAGTTTGCCAATTGGCCCAATGAACAAAGAGTTGTTGGCTGGGTTTAAAAATGCATAACTCTTTTCCCCAAAAAGTAGTTCGAAAACTACAAAATTCACTCTTTTATGAAATCAAAAAGTTTCCATAGTTAAATATTAAAATGTACAAAAAGCAACAATACATTTTAATTTTAATGTTATTTTTAACAGTTTACATTTTGCTTGACATTGTTTATATAAAGTGTTTTGTTTTAAACACTTTATATCTTTTTAAATAGAATAAATCTTATAGATTATATCCTTAGTGATATTATAAATCTCATGTCACTCTCTCTCTCTCTCTCTATATATATATATATATACAATTTATAATATCAATGCTACCTGTTGTTTTTAATCAGTCACTTTACTACATATATAAATTTTTTTAAATAAACACCTTTCCATTATAATCGACTGGTGTCAAATTGCACACTCATGCTGAGTTAATATGACAAATACTTTTTGTAAGATTACCTTTATATGAATATTTTTTCATTATATATATATATATATATATATATATATATATATATATATATATTTATAAATACTTTATCTTCCAATTTGTCTTCAGGTCTGATACAATATATACAACTGAGGTCTGATTTTGTTTAAAACTTTCCATAAAACTGTTATATCAATTTTTGGACTTACCTTGTTTAATATTTAAAAACAGCATCTTAATAAGGCATGTTATAGTAATTTTAATGAAACACAAATTTTCATCAATTTTTTTTATTTTAACAAAAAATTTAATAAAATTTAATTTTCCATTGTTAAAAATACACAGTTCTTTTATCTCTCCCTCCTTCTCTGTCTTTCGAAAAAAGGAAAAATCCCTTAATTAAGTCTTCAACAATTTTTTCCGTTATGACTTCTCCCTGGTGAGCCAGTCCGACAGAAGCTGTCAATAGAAAAATAAATTAGTACAGTAAATGAGTCAAAAGAAAAATAGCTATATATGCACCAAACAGTCAAACAAAAATGCCTTATTAAGTTAGTTTTTTTTAATTTTTAGAATCAAGTTAACTTATTATGAAATCTAACCCTAACATTTACTTCATAATCAAAAATTTCTTCATGTTGCATGAACTTACTTAAAATTTAGACATGAAAAATTAAAATATCAAGAGCTATTGGCAGAAATTTCTTTACATTATAGGAACTAATCATCTTAATCTGCTTGCATGTATTTAGCAAAGTTTATTTTCATAAATTAACAGAGCAGAAAATTAAAGAATAATTTGAAATATTTAAACCAAATTAAAATTAGAAAAATAAGACATTGTAGTATATGATAGATAAGATTAATTTCCACATACATTTTACCAATACAGCATAGAAAAAATTGAGGTGAAATTTTCCTTCTCTTAACCACACAGTAAACAATATTTTCTCAGTAAAAGTCAAATTAATTCTGTAGCATCAAAAGCCCAACAGTTTGTAAATGTACGTTTGTCAACACAAAGCTTTTTATTAGCACAATATCTTTCAAAAAAAAAACCAACACTTTAATAATTTTAGACAATATTTATAACTCCACAAATATAAAAGAAAAATACAAATGTTTGTACGAAATATCAACCCTACTAATGCCTTTCTATCTACTGAACATCACAATATCTATATATTTAAGTTGCTAAGCCAGGCCGATTCTTTGAGCTGTCTGGAAGAGAAAACTACTGCATCAATTTATTTCATTTTGGTCTTAAACAAAAGATTTTAATCTATAGATGTGTCAAATATGGTTTTTGCAACCATAATCTCTATTAATTAGCGATAATTTATAATCTAAAATTGCTTTCTCTACATGCTCAGTGACATGTTTAAATCTGGCTTTAGATACTCACTACGCACGAGGCTGCATAAACTATTGCATAAAATACTGTACTAATCAGATATAACTAAAAATTTAAAACACATTAACATAATGATTTAAAAATACATATCTAATAAAGTGAATCAAATAATACTAGTAGGAAACAAGGGAAAATAAAAAAGAGTGAGGAACAAGACTTCAGTTTATACAAATAGGCCAAGAATTCAAAGCAAGTTTTTACCTAGATTCAATCATTCATAAGATGATAACCACACTTCCAATTCTTTCATCTATGGTACTAATGAGATCAGGACTGGCAGTCAAATAAAAATTTCCAGAATGCCAGTTCCTTGATTACATGATCTTATAGACAGCTAAAAATAGAAAAATAAGTCATATACCATGGGATTGTCAAAATACAGTCTTTAATATTATGTACAAACTTTATAAAATATATTGTCAAAAATATTGCTAAAAATATAAATATTATAATAAGTAGCAGCTAATCAAATGTTAAAGACAAGTGAATTATTTTAATGAGTGATCTGCTTACTTCATAAATAGTCCTTAATATTATGTACAAACTTTATTAAGTATATTGTCAAAAAATTGCTTAAAATATAAATATTACAATAACTAGCAGATAATCAGATGCTAAAGACAAATGAATTATTTTAATGAGTGATCTGCATACTTCATAAATACTTTGTATTGATATTTTACTTTCAAACAAAATATTTAACATTAAATACCTGTTCGAGTCTGAGACAGACAATTATTTTAAACTCAAATAAAATACAATTGCAAAATTGATAGTAAGGAATGAAAAATAACTGAAATTTCACCAAAGCAGACAGCTAATTGTATTTTATCCTTGTATTCATAAGCTAGTGATTAACTGACGCTTCTTTATAAATTTGACGATTTAATAGAGTAGGTTTTCTAAATTTATGAAGAAAACTGTGAGATATAAACTTATAAACAACTTAAATACACTTAGAATAAAAGGTTCAACTTCTTATATAAAATGTTCAGTAAACTTTAATAACAGAAATTTGAGCATAAATAAAAGTTTACCATAATGTTTTTATTATAAATACTCTAGTTAGAAATAATCTTACTGAAAGTACAAGGTAAGAATCATCAGTAAACACCAAATTTGGTCAACTATTCAATTTAAAACTTTCTGAACGATCCGATTAACTAAAGTAACTCAACCATTTAAAATAAATAACATAAACAGATCCACGATTTCAAAAAGTTTAAATACAACCATTCTATAAAGGATTGTAAATATACAGATTACTTATTGTGTTCTAAAAATAGAGAATCAGCAAATACAATTACAGTAGTTAAATTTATTATTTGAGGAAAACTTTGGCTGTTTTTATAGAAGTTTAACAAAGTATTTTACTTAAATTTACCAAGTTACGCTTCATTTTGCTATGCATTTTAGAAAACTACTTGATGCTACTAATTAGCCAAGTACATCACTTTGTTTACTAAATAAAAGTATATTACTAATAAAATAATATACTTACTCTGGAATTCTTCGTAATATTACAATCACGTGGAACGTGGAATGGCAGACATACATTTCTTTTTACCGTTCATTTATTCGCCACACGTGCAAACATTTCGCCAAACCAGTTTCTGTCGTAGTGAATAATGGTGTTACAAAGCAGCCAAATCCACGCCAATTCGCAATGCATAGATACATGTGTCTAAAGACATAATCGGGATCTTCAGTTTCACTGTTTGCGAAAGCAGGAAAAAACCAACTTTCTTACAAGTTTTCCACAATTTTCCGATTTTATCTGAACTTTTATTAACGTTTTAATTTATTTCAAGTAAAGTTGGGAGGGGCATGTGCCTCCTGTGCTTCCCCGACGCTACGCCTATGGTGCTCCTTATTAAACATTTTAAAATGTTTAACATTTTAGTAATTACTAAAATTCAAAATTACTTAATTACTAAATTAGCAATTACTTAATTACTAACTTAGTAATTACTAATTTCTTAATTACTTCCCAAGTAACACACACCGTTGGCCCAACCGCACATTTTCGTTAATTAATAATTATTAATTAGCAAATTATTAATTAATTAGTGATTACTAATTAATTAGTAAAATACTTAATTACTATAGTAATTAAGTATTTATACTATAGTAATTAAGGTTTAAATATAGTAATTACTAATTATAATTAGTAATTACTAATTATAATTAGTAATTACTAAAATTCATTGTGCTCTCTCCTTCTTTTAATGGAACTTTGTTTGATAAAAAAGCTTTAAAATTATTAAATACCTTAAGGTATTTAATGATTTTAAAGCTTTTTTATCATTTTTCGTGTCCCCCGTGCCTCCCCGACGCTACGCCTATGGTGTTAGAGGGGGCCCCCATCCCGAGTTGTGCGTATAGTCAAGAATTTTCTAAATCGGGCCCTGGCTTTATGTGTTTATATAAGTTTAGTTTCAAAGATTCTGTTTTGGACGACATACGGGTGACATTTTGCAGTAATTGAACGCAGTTGGGAGAACGTTCTTTTGCAATTGTTGGCCCAACAACACTCATTAGCTGTTAGGCCAACGGCATTTTTATACTTGTTGGCCCAACAGCACTAATTTGCAGCTGGGCCAACCACATTTTGTAACCGTTGGCCCAACCGCTTCCATTTGCAGTTGGGCCAACCATATTTTGCAACCGTTGGCCCAACCGCTTTCATTTGCATTTCTGGAATTTCTGCCAACGGTAACCATTCCCCAACGATGCCACGAAAATATGCGGTTGGGCCAACGGTGTGTGTTACTTGGGAATTCATTATGGAATAAACTGAAATTAGAACCTACTTATTTAGAGTTGTATAAAAACTTTGTGGCCGAATACAAAGAAATGGGTCATTTGACTGAGGTTACAGATAATGAAGAAGAGGGTATGTATTTTATACCCCATTTAGGTGTATATCGTCCAGAGAGTAATACTACACCGCTTCGGGTGTTTTTCAACGCTTCTTCTGTAACGACCAACGGAATTTCCTTGAATTCTCTACAATATAATGGAGGGGTGCCGCAAGATGTCCTCCTTTCGATAATGATTCGATTCAGAACTCACATTTTTGCATTCACTGCGGACGTTAAGAAGATGTACCGCATGATATGGATTCATCCAGATCAGATGAGTTTACAACGAATCGTATGGAAGGAGGGAATAGATGAATCCATAAAAACCTACGAGTTAAACACAGTCACGTACGGCAACACTAGCGCTCCATTTTTGGCTACGCGAACGTTGAAACAACTAGCTATAGATGAAGCCAGCCACTTTCCATTAGCGGCACAGGAAGTGTTGAGAGACATGTATATAGATGACATAATTAGTGGTGCAGGAAGTTTGAATGAGGCGGAAGATCTTCAAAAACAATTAGTGGGAATGTTTAAAAAGACAGGAATGTCTTAAATAAATACAATACATGCATACAATGAAATTGCATACAATGAAAAAATACAATTAAACTTAACACAATAATTAGTACACAGGTAATACATAAATATTTCGTACACATCTTTTAAGTATGTTACCTTGCGGTAAACGTATGTTCACCGCTCTCACTTTCCCATCACTTCCATTGAATATTTCTTCTACTCTTCCTGTTAACCACTTAGTACCTGGTAAATTTTCTTCCTTCACCAACACTAAGTTCCCCACCCTTACATTGTTCTTACAGAATTGCCATTTATAGCGTTCTTGTAGATTATTTAAGTAATCTCTTTTCCAAAGTCTCCAAATTCTTTGAGAGGCTTTAGAAATCCTTTCCCACTTATTGAGTCTATTTTCATCGATATTTGTAAGTTGGGGTTTCGCGATGGAAGTGATGGGTCTCCCAATAAGCAAATGCCCTGGAGTTAGGGTTTAAAAATTCTCAAAATCAGCTGACAATGAGTCAATGGCCTGGAGTTTAGAACTCCTTCAATTTCCGCTAAGATCGTAATGAATTCTTGCAAAGTAAAATGAGAATTTCCCGCTATGTTTTTAAAATGAAATTTAAAGGATTTCACACCGGCTTCATATAATCTCCCAAAATTTGGAGATTTTGGAGGGCTATAATGCCAATCAATTTTCTCCTCAGTGAAATATTGAGCCATTGGTTCATCCGGTGAATTTACAATTTTTAGAAGTCGTTTTAGTTCGGCATTTATGCCAACGAAATTTCGTCCATTGTCAGTGAAAATCTTCGAGGCCTTACCTCTTCTGGAGAAAAATCTTCTCAAACTGGCAATGAGCCCTGCTGATGTTAAATCACTTACAAAGTCTAAATGAATTGCTTTAGTGCAAAAACATACGTAAATTGCTACATATATCTTATTCAACATACCTCTCCTTTGAACTTTCTATTTTATATGGAAAGGTCCGCAAAAATCTATACCGGTAACCGTAAATGGAAGAAAAGGTTCTATGAGTTCTTTGGGCAATTGGCCCAACAATTGTTGCGCTAGAATTGGTTTGTTCTTTCTACATGTGACACAATTGTGTATCACCAATCTGCATAAATTCCTGCCATTTAGCGGCCAATACCTTTGACGTATTAGGTGCAACAAGGATTGTGCCCCCCCCCCATGTAAATATTTCATGTGAAGATACTGTACAATCATGTAAGTTAAGGGATGTTTAGGTGGGAGGACAATAGGATGTTTAGTATTGTCATTAACACTTGAATTGATTATTCGTCCTCCAACGCGTATAAGCCCATTTTTATCAAGAAAACAATTAAGAGAAGATAATTTACTTTTACCTTTCACATTCTCACCCTTCCCCAAGGCAGTGATTTCTTTTAAATACTCCCGTTGGGCAAATTTTAAAAGAAAATATTCTGATTTGTTCAATTCTTGACACTCCATATACCCCCCTTTTTTTGTCTGTTGGATTTCTACAGTTATATACAAACTTGAAAACATAGGAAACTATAGTATAGAAAAACTTGTTAGTAATTTTTAGAAGGTCATTATGAAAGGTAACATTTTCATTGGTTACAGCAAAACGCATATCATCTTCTACAGTGGACTCATTTTTCAATTCTAAAATATAAGATTCTTTGGCAATAGAATCACTACATTGAAATACTGAGACCTCCTTTGTTCTTAAGAATTCTGAACCTGACCACCACGCCTCACTTTTTGAAATACTTTCTGTACTAACTCTTCTCGTGACAAGGTCTGCAATATTTAATTTTCCCGGTACGTGTGACCAAGCTTCAGGATTGCTAAGAGCCCGAATTTCCTTCACACAATTAGAAACAAATTGTTTCCACTTGTGGTGAGGTCCTTTGATCCAGAAAAATACGATCTGGGAGTCTGACCAGAAATGAACTGTGGTTGACCCTTTTCGGTTTATAATTTGTTTCGGTTTATAATGTGGTTGACCCTTTTCGGTTTATAATATATCTGGAATCCAGATAAATCACTTTAAAAAAACGTTTTTCGCTTTAATATAAAATATATAAAACTATTTTCATTTCTGAAATAAAACTTGAAAAAATAGTAATTGGTTATAAATACAATTTTTCTTTTTAATTTCTCATTTTCCCGTTCCGTGTTTGGACCCTTTAAGAAATACTGTAGTACAACGTGTAGAAATTGGATGCTGACAAACCCGGGGAAACCAATCACCATATATGAAGTTGCAGAGAAGATTGGCAAATCATATCCTTTGGCCTTTACTCCTGTAAACATTCTAGCGGGCTTTCGTGTATCCGGTGTATTGCCAGTGAATCGAAACATATTCACTGATGATGAATATTTGAGTTCAAGTGTGACCGACAGACCAGATCCATCCATAAATTGCCAAAACAACGATTTTCCCGAGGAAGAAAGTGAGTCAACAATGACGGAACTGGAAGTTTCTGTATCAAACTCAGTTTCACGACCTACAGAATTTTCAGAGCTTTCGACATCAAACTCCATTTCATGTGCTGGTGAATTTTGTGAGCTTCGTACATCTAACTCCATTTCATTTGTAAAGCCTGAACAGGTACGACCTTTTCCAAAAGCAAAACCTTGTACATCCAAAAGAGGCGGCCGAAAATCAGGGAGATGTAGAATCCTGACAGACACTCCAGAAAAGAAAGAAATTGAAGAACAACATGCAATTAGAATGACCAAAAGAAAAAGAAAAAGAAAAAGAAAAATTGTGAAAAAACCTGTGTTTCAAATAGAGGCAACTTCATCTGAAGAATGATTCATCTGAAGAATGATGAATCATTATAAAAATACTTGTAATTCACTAATAATTTGGCATATATTCATTTGGTTTCTGTTATAAAATTCATGTGTATATGTTTATTTTCTATTCATTATGGAATGAAACCTAACTTTTAGGGAATGGCCCTAGGTACAATGCTGTGTTGTACCTAGGGCCTTTCTTAAAAACCTTCTATTTCACATAATTTATTATTTTGAGTATTTATATTAATCCCAATGGGATGGTAATTAGTATAACAATGTGTGCATATCAGTTTCACAATTTTAAACAGGTAAGTGGGTCTGTTTCCGTTTATTGAAAAAAGGTGGCCCTAGGTACACAGGTCTCCCCTACTCGTGGGAAGAAGGTTTAGTGTCGGCGATGTCGAAAATTATATTTGTTACAAAAATTTCAAACACGGTATACATATACATACAGAAACACACGTGTGTGTGTGTGTGTGTGTGTGTGTGTGCAGGTGCAGGTGCAGGTACAGCAAAATCAAAATGGCGAGAACTGACTTTACACTTCTCGCCAGTCACGATTCCCGCTCATTCTGTAGTCCAAAAAGTGAGTACTTTTTAAGGATATTTAAGTGTCATTTTTAGAAATTTTAAGAACCTCCCAAAAACCCCTCTACTTTTCAATCCAATAAAAAGCTCTCTCTATTCACACATTTCTAAATATGAATTTACTTTATTTTAGAGTATACTATTATTTGTTGTATCTGATAACATTACAAAAGTTTGGTGCCTTAAATTTTTTTGTTTTAAAATAGGATTAAATGTCTTAAAAAGCAAAGTCAATTATATTTAAATTACACGAAAATATCTCTGTGGCATAAAATTCATTTAAATATAAGCAATCTGATATGAGAAGACCTATGAGAAATGACTATGAAAGTGTTTCTCTTAAAGGTGTTTTTCAAATGATAGAACTTCAATTATACTTTATAGCTCACTTCCCTGTCTAAACGAAATGGTAGTCACCACAAACTGAAGACAAATTTTGAAACCTTTCATCGTAAACTGTAATATACATTTACATTTCTAGCAATGGGATCACATTGAGACCAATAGTCTAACTTCTGGTTTTTTGCAATAAGCAGGATTAGTTTTGTTCAAAAACACCTCAAAACTTCTTGATGTCCAAGTATTTCTAAGTCCTTAATTCTTTACAAAAATATTTAAAATTCCCCAAGATTGTAACACATGGAACCACAAGGTAACAGTAAATTTTCTGATAATAAATGATAAGGACATCGACATAAAATAATGGAAAACATTTCGAGATCAGTTTGTTTAATTTATGATAAGTCATTCATGATAAATACTACGTCATACTTCAATTGGTCCAATGTAAAATCTATTCTAGATTAGATAATCAGGTGATGGGCAAATTCAGATGCATGATGTCATATTATACGGCAATGACAAAAATATAACGATCTGGGTTCAGATAAACCAGGGCTTGAAATGGATATGAATCAAAATAAAAAGTTCCGATCCAATTGGTTCAAGTCGAAATTTTAATTTATTTTTCCAAATGAAACACTTATTTTCGGATGTATTTGACTTTGCTCCAAACGATGAAGCTATTCTGATGCGGCGAAAACTGAAAATTTACGATTTTAAGGATACATCTATACAGAATATTGTTTCAAGCATCCCAGATTCCATGGTTACCTACTAAACTTCATCATTTTTCGGTATGTGTAGATATATAGATCTATACTTACGTAGATAAAATTGATTTTGATAGATATATACAGGGCTAGATTTGAGGCGGAATGCGCCGGAACGGCGTTCCGGTACCTCTCTTTAGGTACCTCACATTATCAATAATTTGGAATAACCCCCCCCCCCCAATCACCCCGGAAGGTTACCGTTCCGGCACCTCTATTTATAGAAATCTACCACTGGATATATAGATGTATACTTAGGTATAGATCTATATATCTATCGTCCTGCACGATAACTTTTGAATAGACGGAGGTAGAGATATCAAATTTGGCACAAAAATATCTCTTGTCTAGTAGAAGGATAATATCACTAGCCAGCAAAATGTGGCCATGGGAAAATGGTGAAATTTCAATGCAAAAGTTTCGAAAAGTTCTAAAGATTGGGGTTTTTAACAAATGTCTCGAATTGGGTTTTTTTTGTATTATATCATTCTGAAATGAACGATGCTGTTATTCCAGAATGAACTACAGTCTGTATATATTTAAGTCTACAGGTTCAACCAGTTTGAATAATTTGTACAGAGTTAAAAGGATTCTTTTCGCAACAGTGTTTTTTTCAAAACTATATTTGAGTTTAAATGAAAATAAAGTGTGTTAAATTCGCTGCATGAAACTTTGTTTCAAAAATATTGGCTAGTTTTTCATTACGTATAGTTACGTATAATTTTATGTATACAAGGAATTACATTTTTTCCGTGAAATATTATATATTTCTTAAGGATACGGTATTTATTTTTAATTTTGAATAAAAAAAGAAAATAGAATTGAATTCTATTTTCATTCTGTTTTATTTCTACTTCTGGAAAACTTTCGTAGTACACATTAAAAAAACACCTTAGATAACATAAAAAAAGTGACGAGATCCTTAAATCAAATTTTAGAATGATGAAACAGATTTCTGTGATTTCTTTTTTTAAACGGAGTAAAATTTCAAGGAGCAAAATTTTTTTGCTTCGAACCGAAAAAAATCGGAAGGGTAAAGAAAATTTTGATCCTTTGGATTCAATCCGCAAGGGAACATTATCCGAGAGAGCAGCTTTTTCTGTTCCGGTTCGGATAGAATTCGGGTAGGAACAAAAAGGATTTGTTGTTCGGATAAATACCTTCAAACCCTGAAAAAAAACCCAAAACGTTTATTATGAAGATGTGCCTTCATATCAAAAATATAGAATTGATATGAAGTCATGTCATCATCGATAATTCTCGAGAAAAAGACATCACAGGCTGAACTTCTAAAAAGAAGTTTTCGCGTCGGTAAAATCTTCTAAAGGATCCATTTCATACATCACAAGTGATAAAACGATTATTTACTGTTTATTGCCCTTAAAAGAAATATTCTGATCTGAGTGAAGATATACGATCAAGGAAAATAATGCTGGATTTAACGCCTCACAGATTATCCATGATTTTTTAAAAATATTCTTCTTTTATCGTAATGACAAAATACACATTCAATTTGTAACTAAACAAATAAATGGATTTTTTCCAAAGAGGTGGATAATGTATTAATAGTATATTTAATAGACATATATATATATATATATATATTAAGAAATTACTTTCTCATTTAATTTTATTCAATGAGCAGCAGAAATTTTATGAATATATATTAAATATAACAGTGACGGTCTCACATGACAAAAAATGTACGATTATTTGCTGATCAAACCCACGTGGTGTGTCAGAAACATATGATATACCAAATATCCTTAGGTGAGAATTTTGTATCAAACTGTTCTATACGTTAATATTTCTTCATAATTTATTTCCGAACTTTATTTTTCTTTAATTCTGAGAGATGAGTTAACATCAAAATGTAACAGAAATAGTTGACGAAATAGTTCATAAAATATCCTATTAATTCATTTCTCATATTAAAATCATTTTACCAAAAAAAAGAACAAATTAGGTCACTCTGCAGGAAAACATATTATATTTTGATTTCACAGAAATTTGAAATATAATACCAGAACACGCTCAATGCGTCCATTCGGTGTTCTGAAAACAAAGGCTTTATAGAAGGAAAGGTAAGGACAGACTTCCAGTCACTGCAGGTAAATAATTTTTCGTATAATGAAAACACATATTTCTTACGTTTAACTTCAACGTAATAAACACTGTGAAACAGATTTTCGAGAAAATTTATACTCACTTGAATCAGCTAGTACACCTTGGGATATTTTTGTAAGAAAAACAAGTAGCAGAAAAAGTCCGATTTTCAACATCGTATTTGCTCTTTGAAGGAAAAAATACAAGTTACACTGAGAGGAAACTAAATCCTGGCTCATGCTATCGTACAATAATCTTTAAAGTTTAAAATAATGACGAGGTTTTAGGGTGGAAATACCATCACATGACGCTTATCTTCGAGATTAAATTTGCGAATGTAAACATCTGAGAAGTGTTCTGTTTATATGTGCTTTCAATTTCAGTTTGATTTTTTTTATGACGTGACATTTTTATGACCACTATACTACTGAAAGCCGTATATGTAAAGCTCGCCAAGAAGTCATACGTTGTTGTTGTTGTTTTTCATGTTCCCTGTTATGGAATGTAATTCCGAACCAGGTGCATCTAGGCTTCGGGCTAAAGTGTGCGGCTCTGCTTTGAATAGCACCACAAGGGTCGTAGTCCATCTTAGTTAGTTGCCACCTCAATTTTGATCGAGCACCCCCAGGGGTGACATCTGGGGGGATCGTACCCTCTCCAACCCTCTCTGACCTTCATAGATGCACTTTCCGGTCCACGGATTTAACGTGCCCATATCCGGCCTAGACACGGAATTAACGGCGCACGCCGCGATTCGATCCCAGCACCCTCAGCACCGAAAGCCAGCACACTTATGGAAGGCCACCTCCAGCCCAGTCAAACGTGTAGTAGCCAAATAACTTGTTCTAAATACCTTATTGCTCACTTCTGGTGTTGTAGACATGTTGCAAAGGAAAATAGTTTTATAGAAAGTGCAGCAACTTATGAACTAATTCTAATTGAGATAACAGGAGATGGAAATGAAAACACCGCTACACGGTAGACACATGAAATCACTGAAAACATGAACAATATAAATTAAAAACTTGATAAAATCCTTGATAAACCTCATAGAAGAGCTTACCGAATCCAATTTGGGAACAAATGAGAAGATTAAAAGAATTAGGCAGCTGATAATTTTTTTCCATAAATACACTTAGTAGAGAAAGGCAAGTAGTAACTTACACCAAAATCTACAAAGGGGGGATTTTTGAAACTGACAAACAGCTTAGACTTGGGAGTACATATGAAAATAAAGAAAGTCGTTGAATGAATTCATTATACATTTATCTAAAAGTTCTCAGGAAGAATAAAATCAGATTTGCAGTATTATTAACAAAATCCTATAAAGCAATTGTAGGGAAAGTCGGAAGTACAATATCATCTGCAGTTAGATCTGAATTACCGTTTCATATCCTGCATGTACTATTTTTAATCATAAGTGATAGGACCACCTGATACTCCAATTTCTAAAGAGAATAAATTTTTCCTTAAATGTTTAAATTATTATTTTTCTTAGTTACCATTACATGTTATGGGTAAAAACTAATAGACATTTCGGATGATATATCTCCTATTCTACACTGAAGAGCCAAAAAAAACTGGTACAGGTGTGCGTATACAAATAACGGAGATATGCAACCAATTATCGTAACGCGATACGGTCGGCAGCGCCTAAATAAGACAACAGGTGTCTGGCAAAGCTGTTATATCCGTTCCTGTTGCTACAATGGCAGGTTATTACGATTTATGTGACTTTCAATGTTGTGTTATAGTCGGCGCACTAGAGATGGGACATAGCATCTCCGATGTAGCGATGCAGTTTAGATTTTCGCGCACGACTATTTCACGAGTGTACCGTGAATATCAGGTATCCGGTAAAACATCAAATCTCCGATAGCGGTACTGCCGGAAAAAGACGCCGAAAGAACTGGACAGTCGACGCTTGACGGGAATCCTTAAACGAGATATTCTTGCAATACTTCCTCACATTGCTGCGGATTTCAATTCTGGGGCATTAACAAGTGTCAGCGTGTGAACCGTTCAACGGACCCTCACTGATATGGGCTTTCAGAGCTTCAGGGCCACTCGTGTATTGTTGTTCACTGCAAGGCACAATGCTTTACGCCTTGACTGGGCCCGCCAACACTTCTATTGGACTGTTGATGACTCGAAACACGTTGTCTGGTCTGACGAGTCTCGTTTCCAATTGTATAGGGCGGATGGATGTGTACAGGTATGGAGACAACCTCATGAATCCATGGACCGTACATGTCAACCGGGGACTGTTCAAGCTGGTGGAGCCTCTGTGATGGTATGGGGTGTGTGCAGTTGGTGTGATATGGAACCATAGATACATACAGATACGACTCTGACAGGTGACAAGTACATAAGCAACCTGTCCCTTCATCTACACCCATTCATCTCCATTGTGAATTTCGACGGACTTGGACAATTCCAGCAGGACAATACGACAACCCCAACGTCGAAAATTGCTACCGAGTGGGTCCAGGATCACTCTTCTGACTTTAGACACTTCCATTGTCCACATCCCTAGACATTAACATTATTGAGCATATCTGGGAAGCCTTGCAACGTGCTGATGAGAAGAGATCTCCACCCTCTCGCACACCTACGGATTTGTTGACTGCTCTGTAGGATTCATTGTGTGAATTACCTCCAGGATACCTTCAGACATTATTCGAGTTCATGCCACGTCATATTCCGGCATTTTGCGTGCTCGTGGGGGTCGAACACGATTTTTGGCAGGTGTACCAATTTTTTGGGCTCTTCAGTGTACTTTGCAATCTACTTTTTATCCAAACGGAATGGTAAGCTTTATTGCTTCTGATAATGCAACCAATTTTTCATTAGATTTAATTAAAAAGAATTGAAGAATGATACAGGATCCAGGCCAAGGTTTTCCATTCCAGATTATCAACTATGAAATGGTCTATCTGAAATATTTAGTAAAAAACCCAAGATAATGTTTCATCACACTTCTGGGGATAAATAAGGGTGGTACTGTAATTTTAGTGTACTTTTTGGACTTTTAAAAAATACCAAATTCTGCATCTCGAACTGTACCGTTTCAACTTTTATATTATACTCACTCTTCAATGTCCTTAATCCATAAAGACCTCATGGACTATAAAATTTAATAATACACTGCCATCCAAAATAGTGCAGTAGTTATTAATTACTAATGCTACCAACTATTTTACTAAAACAACGGTACAATCCTTAATTATAGCCGTTGTTATTAAGAAACACATTTTAGAAGAATTCCGATGCGAATGAATTGGTGAACGTGAATGAACACTTGTATGTTGTTACTTTTGCCCTTTTGCCATTGCAAAGGTGGTTAAAATATCAAAAGATTATAATATTTATTTGATGGAAAATACCAATTCTTTTATCATGATACTGTAACATACAAATAAAAGAAGCCTCACATTTATAATAAACAAGTATCTACATAGTACAGAAGATTTAGGTATGTTACCTTTTTATGGTATGTTTGTCATTTGTTTGAAATACACCCCAGATCACTGCAGGAAAGTTTATAAAAAGAAAATTAGTAAATTTAGAATATTACGAAATAATTTAGTGAAACTCATCGCATTATATTCTGAAAATATACAGAATTTCATTGATTGTTTTAGTTATATTTAAAATGCGTGATGAATCAAACAGTAGAATATTGGTGTTATATCAAACAGAAGCCAATCAAAGTTTTAAATTATGTATGCTACTGTAACGTAGTAGAGTAAAAAACAAATTGATTTAATAAATGTACAATTACAAGGCTCAGTGTTTCCATTTACAGTGATTCTCAGAATTGAGGATTAACTTATTTTTGATATGAAAATTCATGTTTGAATGGAGAAAAAGTCATGAAATAGGAAAAAAAGTCGGACTTTCTTACTTTATTAGCATAGACGCGTAAAAACATTTATTGTTCATCATTTCTCGTAAATAAAAACAAATAACATTGGAATTTAAGTTAAACACAAATTCGAACTTTTAAAGGAAAGGTGCAGATACTTGACCTCACAAAATTGAGAGTACGTGCAAGAGTTTTCTAGCATACAAAATTTAAAAAAACGAAGTATTGATATTTAGTAACATATTCCTTTGCTTTAATGACTGCCTACTGTTGGCGCCACCTGTCTTCTCTCATGGCGCGTCCTGACCACCCCCGCAATAAGGGCTCCCTCTGTCGCCCTACCCCATGTACTATTCAGTTGTCGATACGCCTCCAAGGCACTCACAGCGCGTCTTAGCGCAAGCTTATTATTGTTGTTCAGCCGTCAAGGCACTTGCAGCGCGTCATAGCGCATTTATATGATTGTTTACCTGCCGCCAAGGCATTTGCAGCGCGTCATAGCGCATTCTCATTTTTCAATAAACTGTTATTTTTGTTTTTAATATACAGTCCACGCTCAATTTATTCAGGCACCATGCATGCCATTTACATTCTGGTCCGATCTTCACGGAGCCTATTCAGTGAATGTATGAGTTTGGAATACCAACTCTACTATTAAGTTTGTGTTGAAAGTCCCACAACAAGTTTGGATTAACTTTGTATCTCAGTTTGTGCGAAATCTTCCTATTGAATAACACCTTTCAGCGCCAACCACGCCCAAGAACAAGGTAGGACATTCTTTGAATTTTGTATTTAGTGTAGTCATTACATAAAAAAAATGGATGAACTTGAAAAATGTAAGAAAAAACGAGCTTCTATAAGAACAAGTGTAACCAAAATAATTACTAAAATTGAAAATTTAATTGTTTCTGAAAATAAAGAAGTTGATGAATTTAAAGAAATATTAGAGCAGTTAAATAATAAGGAAGAATCTTTAAAATCACTCAATGCGAGTATAGAAGATTTAATATCGGTTCCAAATGATTATGAATTCGAAATTAATGCAAGTGAGGAGTACAACGATAACATAATTAGAATTAAGTTCAAGTTACAATCACAAATTAAAAAATTAAGTAACGTTTCAGCAATTCCTCGTTCGAGTTCTACTGTTCAGAATATATCAACTAACATAAAACTCCCAGAGATTCCACTTCCGAAATTCTCCGGAAAGTATGAAGAATGGAGTTCATTCAAAACACAGTTTAACAATATTATTGCGTCAAATGAACAGCTTTTACCAGCACAGAAATTACACTATTTAAATGCTGCTTTAACAGGCGAAGCAAAGAACTTACAAACGCCAGATGATACATTTTCATCGTTATTTCATGCTTTAGATGAGAGATATGAGAATACCCGAGCTATAGTAGAAATTCACATCAATGCAATTTTGGAAGCAGAAAACATTACGCACGATTCTGCTAAACATTTGCGAAGCCTTATAGATAATGTAAAGAAAAACATTCGCGCATTAAAAGTATTAGAATTCGACAGAAATAATCTCTCCGATGCTTTAATCTTAAATATTGTTTTGAAAAAACTCGATAAGGAGACTCGCAAACAATATGAATTAAGCATAAGTTCAAACGAGGTGCCTAAACTTGACGATTTACTTCTGTACTTAGAAAAGCGGTCTCAAATGTTAGAAAACATTAAGAAAAACACTTCTGTGAAGCCTAAGATTTATCAAGATCGCAACAGTCAAGCTAGAAACTTTTTCATCAAATCTAATGGTTCCAACAATTTATGTATTTCATGCAAGGCAAATCATCCAATTTACAAGTGTGAGTCTTTTTTGAAATTAACCGCTTTACAAAGATTTGACCTTGTTAAAAAGCATTCGCTATGCATTAATTGCTTCGGAAAACATTCAGTCGCATCTTGCAGATCCCAGCAGACATGCAGATTCTGCTCGAAACGTCACAATTCTTTGCTGTGTCGGGGTGGGGAGGGATTTTCGAAACCCTCTCAGTCTCTCACCCCAGTTGAACTCTTGACCTCAGTCCCCTCGCCAGGCGAGAGGAATGTTCTGAATCCCGGTGTGGGGGAGGAAGCTATGTCTCTCCACTCAACGCACGGATCAATTCAGCGTTCTACGATTTTGCTCGCAACTGCTGAAGTGTTTGTTAAAAATAAGTTCGGGGAAAGAAATAAAATCAAGGCAATTCTGGATTGCGGTAGCCAAGCAAATTTGATAACCTTTGAATGCGCATCTGCACTTGGTTTAAAAAAGGAGAGAGCTCACTCTTCGATTATAGGAATTAATGATAATTCACAATCCATTAATCACCAAATTCATGGTGTTATATCAAATAAAAATGAAGAATTTGAGCATGATGCCCATTTTATGCTTGTTCCGAAAATCACATCTTTGATTCCATCCACAGTTTTAGATGTATCAAAACTTCAATTTCCAGATAACATTGAACTCGCAGATATTAACTTCTACAAACCTTCTAAAATACAAATGTTAATTGGTGCGGAACTGTTCTTTAGAATTTTAAAGGGAGATCAAATTCAAATTAGTGACTCCATACTATTGCAAAACTCCGCATTTGGGTATATAGTTTCAGGAAACATACCTTGTTCTCGACCTACACCACACTGTTTGTTACTAACAGAACAAGAAAACCTTGATCAATTAATGATTAAATTTTGGGAACTAGATTCGGTCGAAGGAAAATATATTAAATCAAATGAAGAATTGTTTTGCGAAGACCACTTTCAAAAGACGCATAAGAGGCATGAAACAGGAAAATACATTGTCCAAATGCCACTGAAAGATGATCCTGGGATATTGGGTGAATCCAAAGACGCAGCTATCAAGAAACTGTATGCACTTTGGAATAGATTATCAAGACAACCTCAACTAAGAGATTTATATGTGCAATTTATGCAGGAATATATTGCTTTAGGGCACATGGAAATTGTCGAGGAAACTTATGAACCTCCAATTACATACTATATTCCTCATCACGGTGTTTTCCGTCCAGAAAAAACTACTACCAAATTAAGAGTTGTTTACAACGCCTCGGCCCCTTCTTCGAATGGCAGTTCACTAAATTCACTCCAAATGAACGGTGGTGTAATTCAAGAAGATCTCTTCTCTATACTATTGAGGTTTCGGAAACACCGCATCGCATTTGTTGCAGATATAGAGAAAATGTACAGGATGATTTTTATCGATCCATCCCAGAGAGACCTCCAACGCATCGTTTGGAAGGACTGCCCTAATGGGCCTGTAAAAATTTATAAGTTATGTACTGTTACCTATGGCACAACAAGTGCTCCGTATCTCGCAACTAGAACACTCAAGCAATTAGCGCTTGATGAAGCTGAAAGATTTCCTATTGCTGCCCCAGTTGTACACGCCGATTTTTATGTTGATGACATCCTCTCCGGCGCAACTGATATAGCGTCTGCCTCAGCTTTACAGAGAGAGTTAGTTGAATTGTTACTCTCAGGTGGTATGAAGCTTCATAAGTGGGCTTCTAATGAACAGTCTCTGATCAACTCTGTAGCACACGAAACCAAGGAATATGTATTTCATGACTCTCCAGAAGTAAAGGTGAAGACTTTAGGACTTTCCTGGGATCCCAAATGTGACATATTTACATTTTCTGTGTCTCCTGCAAGTAGCCCGTCCACTACTTGCACTAAACGCACTGTTCTATCTCATATAGCCAAATTGTTCGATCCACTAGGATTCTTAGGACCTTTTGTTACTAAGGCAAAAATGTTCATGCAGCAACTTTGGCTGTTGAAACTGAATTGGGATGACCCCTTACCTGAAAGTGAAGCTTTAAAATGGAAATGTTTGTTATCTGAGTTGAACACAGTTAAAACCATAAGAGTTGACAGATATCTTTCCTGTGATGATGTAAAGGTACTGGAGTTACATGGCTTTGCTGATGCTTCAAACATGGCTTATGGAGCTGTTGTGTATGTAAGATCAGTTTCATATTCAAATCAAGTGAATGTCAAGATATTGTGCAGTAAATCAAGAGTAGCTCCACTGAAATCAATCAGCATTCCCAGACTCGAATTGTGTGCAGCATTGCTTCTGTCGAAATTAGTTCGCAAATTGATTCACTCCATAAAGATGACATTTCAAAGAGTTGTTCTGTGGTCAGATTCAACAATTACTTTAGCCTGGATTAGAACATCTCCTCATCTCCTGAAGACCTTCATCAGCAATCGCGTATCGCAGATCCAACAAGCTACCGAAGGATATCAGTGGTGTCACGTTCGCTCTACGGACAACCCGGCTGACCTGATTTCGAGAGGCATCAACCCTAACTCTTATTACAATGACATATGGTGGATTGGACCCACTTTTCTACATGATGAGAACTTTTCCCCTTGTGAACAGAACAGTGACTCTGCTAAAGTATCCTCATCAGAGGAATTTATTTCAGAACTAAAGTCAACTTCAAACCAGACTCTATTGCTTACATCTGATAACAACTTAACTCATTCTATTATAAACTTAAGCAATAATTTTAATACTAATCTACGTGTTTTAAGTTTTGTTTTCAGATTTTGCTTCAATGCCCAACACCCTAGAGAGAAACATTCTGGTCCCCTCTCTGCTGCTGAAAAGGATGTTGCCCAGCAGTTTCTTATAAAGTCTGTCCAAGAGATAGAATTTCATGATGAAGTTGGAAACTTAAAGAAAGGGAAACCTATTCCCCCAAATAGTAAACTTAAAAGCCTCAATCCATTTCTTGATGAAAATCAAATTCTTCGTGTAGGTGGACGTCTTCATCATGCAGATTTAACCTATGATGAAAAATTCCCTATTGTTTTGCCTGCTAAGCAGAAATTAACAAAATTAATAATTAGTCATTTTCACAGAAAACATCTTCACTTAGGCCCGCAATCTTTGCTTTATACCATAAGAAAAATGTTTTGGCCGTTAAATGGCAGAAATCTGTGCAGACAAATTGTGCACGAATGTGTCGTTTGTTTCAAAGTGAAACCAACTACTGCTCAACAAATTATGGGAAGTTTACCCCAAGAACGCGTAACCCAAACGCATCCTTTCAATGTTACTGGTATAGATTTTTGTAGTCCGTTTTCAATCAAGTATAAGTATCAAAGGAATGGCCTTTTTAGCAAAATTTATGTATGTATTTTTGTATGCTTTATTACGCGTGCTGTCCATCTAGAAATTGTATCTGACTTAACGTCTGAATCGTTTCTAGCTACTTTGAAACGCTTCTTTGCCAGACGGGGAAAAAGCTCTAAGATATTTACCGATAATGGTACAAACTTTGTGGGAGCAAGGGCAGAATTAAAGCGACTTCATGAACTTGTTGCCAATCCTAATGAACTAATTGCAGATTATCTTGCTTCAGAACGCATTGATTGGAAGTTCATTCCTCCAAGAGCACCTCATTTTGGTGGCCTTTGGGAGGCTGGCGTCAAGTCCCTTAAATTCCACTTCAAAAGAGTCGTTGGCGATTCAAAACTTTTGTATGAGGAATTTTTAACTGTTATTAACCAGATTGAAGGTATCCTTAACTCTAGACCCATCTCTCCTCTGTCGTCTGATTCCTCAGACTTAGAGCCCCTCACCCCTGGGCATTTCCTCATTGGGCGCCCAGTAACATCCATTGTTGAGCCCCAATATTTAGATCTAAACGAAACCAGACTCTCGCGTTGGCAACGTGTTACAAAATTTGTCCAAAGACTTTGGAGTCGTTGGTCTTTAGATTATCTAAATCAATTGCAGCAAAGACACAAATGGTATTTTACTAAGGATAATATAAGGGTTAATACAATGGTTTTAATCAAAGAAGATAATCTTCCCCCTCTGAAATGGTTGTTAGGAAGAATTCAAGATGTAATCTTGGGTAAAGATGGAAAGGTAAGAGTTGTCGTAGTTAAAACTAAAACAGGAATATTCAAAAGACCAGTGTCAAAAATCGCAATCTTACCATTCGAAGATAACAAAATTTAAAATATTTCATTTTGTACATTTTAATGTAAGTTTATTTTGTGTATTTTAATGTAAGTTCATTTTGTGTATTTTAGTATAAGAATTGTTCTTTATTATTTTTTTTTAAATTATATTTGTATTATGTTTTGAAATGTTATTTCAACGTGGGGCGGGATGTTGACGCCACCTGTCTTCTCTCATGGCGCGTCCTGACCACCCCCGCAATAAGGGCTCCCTCTGTCGCCCTACCCCATGTACTATTCAGTTGTCGATACGCCTCCAAGGCACTCACAGCGCGTCTTAGCGCAAGCTTATTATTGTTATTCAGCCGTCAAGGCACTTGCAGCGCGTCATAGCGCATTTATATGATTGTTTACCTGCCGCCAAGGCATTTGCAGCGCGTCATAGCGCAATTTCTCTTTTTAATAAACTGTTGTTTTTGTTTTTAATATACAGTCCACGCTCAATTTATTCAGGCACCATGCATGCCATTTACACCTACAATAACCGTTATTGAATCTACAAAATTTTTACTTGTTCCGGCAGAACTTTTCTTTTACTCTTCTTGCAATAATTCTCAAATGTTCTTTAATGGTGATAGGGTGCTTTTGTGCAGCATTTTCAAGACTGGACCCCAAATTTTCTATAACATCCAAGTCAGGAGACTGTGGTGGTGTTTTAGCATATATAATACAGCAGTAATTTCCGTATAATAAATGTTGTGTTATTGGGATCATTATTTTCTTGAAATGTGCAATTTGATCCCACTCACAATTTAGCAGCACAATCCTTCAAATGTCTCGTCAGTATATCAATATATGCCATCTTATACATAATTCCATCAATAAATACAATCTTTATCACCCCTGATGCTGCCATACATCCCCTTGCTATTACTAACCTACCTCCATGCTTAGCGGTTGGAATTCAATTTTTTGCATCGAAAGCAGTGTTTGCTTTGCTCCACGCCACACGACCGCCGTCACTGCCCAAAACATTGTACTTGCTTTTATCACTAAAAATAACTTCATTCCAGATCTGTTTGGGCTTAATAACGTGATCCTTTGCAAACTGTAAACGCTTATCTATATTCCTTTTACTCTTAAAGGGCTTTTTATTAGCTTGACTGTCTTTAGAGCCAGCTCTTCTCAGGACTCTGCGTTTAGTTTCAGAAAAACAGACTTACTCAAAGTTCCAGAAGTACTTGAAGCCATTTTCGAAACACTTATTTTAGAATCAACCATAATTTGGTGTAATATCCTCCTTTCTACTTTGAGCTCAGTAGTCTTTTCCGGCCTCTTCATACTTTCTTTTCTAATGTGCCCTCCTTCTTTTAAAATCTTTGAACAACTTTTTCAAAGCAATTTACTCCTTCGGTCAACTATTTTCCTGTTTTTCACAAAGATTTATCTTCATTGTACACATCAATGACTTGTCTTCTTTACTCTATTGTTGTTTCCTTTCGATTCTAAATTTTTATCTAATTAACAATTAACAAATACTATTTGGGAATAGAAAGACCTTTTTCCGGAATCGCTGCACAGTTAATATTCAGAGTATAATTTTTTTTAATTAAAGGTAGTTAAAACAAGTAATTTAAAATTGAACTGTCAATTTTATGTCTCTGGATCTTCTTTCAAAACCTCAATTATTTATTTTAATAAATTACTATTTTTAGTTTAATACCAAAATGTTTGTCTTTTCGTGGCAGTAAATCAGAAAAACATACCTCTTAATTTATGCTTAAATTTGACCCTTAACAGTCTGAAAAGCAAATAAAAAACAAGTGTATCCTACACTTGGGGAGTCGCTGTATATAGATTATTTTTTACTTCTAATTCATGTGTAAATTAGTTTAATTTTCATTCCTGTTCAGAAATAATTATGACTAATGTGCAAACACATGGTATCTGATAGAATTACATAGTTACTTATGCTCAATTTAGTAATATGATCACATTGTAAAAATTAATGACAACTTTTTTAACCACCCTATTAAAAGTGACAACTATATGACTGAATGTACATGTAAAATGTTTAGTTTCCACGAAACATTATTTTGATTAATTTCATCCTTAATTTCGTTTTCACATACACATTATGAACATAAAAAACCCTTTATTGCTTGTAGATTTTCTTAAATATTCGTCACTTAATTAATTTAATATATATATATTTACATATATAAATATATATATATATATATATATATATATATATATATATATATACTAAACTCACGGCGCTACAGTCCGATGTGGACCAGGGCCGATTTCCACTTTCTTGACCTTGGGGCTTGGGGTGCCATACAGCATATGTCTCAGTCAGATGGTCAACCTGACGTGGGACCCCCAGAGTTTAGTTCCCAAGCATGCTTGGTCCTCATTTTATCGACCCACTCAAGGGATGAAAGGCTGAGTTGACCTTCCCCAGTCGCAGGGTCGAAAACTGGACCTATGGAATGGCAGCTTGAAGCTTTTAACCACTACGCCACCGGGCTTTTTTATATATATATATATATATATATATATATATATATATATACACGAGGGTTGGGGCAAAAGTCATGGCAACTATTTTTTTTCTTGAAGATACCAGTCCGGCTGGAAAATGTGATATATACAGACCAAAGGACAATGTCTTAACTACATGTGTGGACAATGAATAGCACTGAAATATCGTAACACACTAATTTATTACGGTAGTA
>OU015491.1:95306537-95361537 GCA_907164885.2 Dolomedes plantarius | reverse complement strand
AAGGTATGTGTACTCCAAGTTAATCTACGGTCCAGAGTTACACCCAAGTACTTCGCCGTGTTTTCCCAAGCGAGCGGGGAGCCATAAAGAAAAAGTCGCGGAGGATTGTGAAAAGCGTTACTGAAAAAGATCGTGTGGCACTTTGAAGGATTGATTTTAATTTTCCAGCGTGTAAACCAATTTTCAAGAGTGCCGATGTGACGCTGCACTCAGTCTCCCCTCTCAAATACTTTTCTCCCCGTTCATCTCTCGAAAACCTAATAGCGCTGTCGTCGCATTGCGTACACGGCGACATATAGCTCATAGCTGGAGCCCTGGGATAATACAATTCCCATATATATATATGTATATACATACATATATATACCTACATAATATACACATATATATATGGGGATTGTATTATCCCAGGGCTCCGGCTATGAGCAGTATCCCGCCGCGTACGTTATGCGACGACAGCGCTTCCAGAATTCCTAGAGATGAACTGGGAGAAAATGTTTGGGGAGAGATAAGATTTGGAGGCGAACGAGAGCAGAGGCTCGCGCGCCAGAGTTTAGGAAGGAGTTCCTAAGAGCGAACGGGGAAGAGACCCCCGGAGATTGGGCCTAGCTTGTAGCTACGTTCCGAAGGGAGGCGATAGTGAGCTCCCGTGTTGAGGGTCTGAGTGACTCCAGATGTCCAGGCCGATTGGGTGCTTGGCACTATTGTTTTTGCCTTAAGAGGTCAACCGTTATATGTTAAATGTAATTGTGAATCGTCTTGTCAACTTTAAATAAATATTCGTTGTTACTGTTCGTGAGAGACTATTTATGAGTTATCATGAGTCTTGTATTGAATGTGGGGTGCTAGATTGGTTATAGCAGACGACTAGTTTAGCCCAATCTAAAGGAGGCATCCCACATATTGGCGCCAGAAGTGCGATACGTGACTTCCAAGTGCGAGAAGTGACGCCCAAGTGAGATAAGTGATCCCACAAAGTGAGAAGTACGGTGAGTGAGCGACTTTGTGTGAGTTAAAAGTTTTGTGAAAGCGAGCGACAAACTTGTGAAAGCGTGAAGTGCCACGAACGGTACGAACTGTTAAGTGAGACATTTGTGACATTTGCAAATTTAAAATTGTGAAACCGAGTTGAAATTGTGCCCCGGATTGAACGGACAAAACACAGAATCTTACGTGTGAAGAAGAAGAATTTCTAAGATGGCATATCTGGAGCAAGCGAGAATAATAGACCTGGTGACTTTAGTAGACGAACTGTGCCTAGAGGTCCCAGATAAACCAGAGGTTGAACAATTAATCGCCCTGGTTAAAACATCGGATTGTGACGATGTTTACATCGAAAATCTTCTTAATTCGATTAAGGAAGAGAGGGAAGAACGAGAATCCGAGAAACAGAGGCTGGAGAAAATCGCAGCCGAGAGAGTTGAGTTCGAGCGTAGAATGGCAGCCCTGGAGATTGAGTTTGAACTCGAGATGGCTGAGATGGAACGCAGACTGGTAGGAATACCAGCGAAAAATGTAAGTGCGTGGAGTGACAGTAACAGCGAGAGTAGCTTGTCGAAAATTGATGTTTCTGTGCAAATAGAGTCGCCTAAAATAGACTCGGATAGTGTGTCTATACTTAGTATGGACAAAGGTGCAGATAATTATGGGTGCCGTCAAGAGAGGTATTTTCGTGCATCTGGTGTTTTCTCGGGAGTGAATCGACAAAGTGAGGAAGAAAAGCGCTCAGACGATCACCGAGAATATTTCCAAGCCGAAAAGACGAGCTTATCAGTAAACACCCCGAGTTCCGACACCCCAAAGTTCATCGAACTTCCAGAATCATCCCTCGCGGACCCCAGCGAGAACGGCGATAGCCTGCTGAAATTTGAAACCAGTACGAAGGGTGCAGAGGCTCCCCCAAAATTTGAAGGCAACAGAGCAGAAGGGGGCGAAATGACCGCAACCTCTACGAGAGTCATAAAGCTGTCATCCAATTTCACCGGCGGTGCGACAGAGGAGAAAGGGCTTGCACAGTTTCGACCACTGTGTATGACAGGTGTCATCGAACTTACAAAACCACCCCACGACGGAATAAGGGAAACGTGCGTGTCTGAGGGAGCGGAAAAGATTCCCTTAGGGAAAAACGATAGTTGCTATGTTTGGAAGAAGGAGGAGGAAAGAAGATTATGTGGTTTTGAGGTAATGGAAGGAATTTCTTTGGATGTTGCAAGTGAAATTAATGCTAAGGAGAGGGAAGGAAGAGTGATTCGTAGTGAATGGGAACGACGTAGTGTAAAGGCCATAGATTCCGAAATACCAGCAAGTTTGAGTGAAGGATCTTCGGAAATGGTTGTGAAATTTTGCTCTGAGTCTGCAAAATGCGTCCCAGACTCGAAAGTGTTGAACCGATATACTCAAGAGTATAAAATAGTGTTGGTTATCATACTTCAAACTTCTTCAGATTTTGGAAATCCACCTAAAGAGTGTGCTCAGCTTGTGATCGGGAAGTGTGTGAGAAAAAAAAGTGTCATCAGTTAAGTGTCGTAAAGGGCGATATGGTATGCAAGGGTTGTGATTTGGCCCTATTGGTAGCCCTAAGTGTCACCGATGTACGGAAGACGAAGTGTTTTGTTTGTGAGTGCATGTTTGATAGTGCTATGAATTAAGTGACAAGATACGCACTTAAACACAAACTTGGTGTGACTAGTGTTTCATTGGTGTTTTCAACGACTTAAGTGTTACAGTTAAAGATGAATTGTGCATCGTAATTTAAACGTGGTGTACCTGTGTTTTTTGTGTAAATATTACAGTGAACTGTAGTCCACTGGCTCCGACTAGACATTCAGAAAAGAGCCATGACCGACTGTAAACGACATATTACTTTCTTTTTATTTCATTGTTTTGTTTCGTTTGTGCTATTTTGTGTTCTAAGAACTGATGATGACGAGGCATAACGCTGCCGAGGACGTCAGCAATTGTCAAGACGGCCGAGTTATGGGGATTGTATTATCCCAGGGCTCCGGCTATGAGCAGTATCCCGCCGCGTACGTTATGCGACGACAGCGCTTCCAGAATTCCTAGAGATGAACTGGGAGAAAAATGTTTGGGGAGAGATAAGATTTGGAGGCGAACGAGAGCAGAGGCTCGCGCGCCAGAGTTTAGGAAGGAGTTCCTAAGAGCGAACGGGGAAGAGACCCCCGGAGATTGGGCCTAGCTTGTAGCTACGTTCCGAAGGGAGGCGATAGTGAGCTCCCGTGTTGAGGGTCTGAGTGACTCCAGAAGTCCAGGCCGATTGGGTGCTTGGCACTATTGTTTTTACCTTAAGAGGTCAACCGTTATATGTTAAATGTAATTGTGAATCGTCTTGTCAACTTTAAATAAATATTCGTTGTTACTGTTCGTGAGAGACTATTTATGAGTTATCATGAGTCTTGTATTGAATGTGGGGTGCTAGATTGCTATATCAGACGACTAGTTTAGCTTAATCTAAAGGAGGCATCCCACATATATATATATATATGTGTGTGTGTGTGTGTGTGTGTGTGTGTGTGTGTACACAAAGTGTGCGCTTATTTGAATTGTATTATATTTAAAAACTAAGAGATTAAGTTCAAAGTTTTCTAATATTGGGAACCCCTGGAATCGGGGTTGGATACATCTGTGAAGATGAGTTGTATTTGAAGAATACTACTCTTTCAGAGCTTACTTTCGCTTCCAAAATGTAAAACGTTCGAAGATGACAATCCAAAACTATGTTGCATACGAAATAAATTTGCACTTCTTTGTGTATCTATAAATGTATCAAATTATTCTTTAGAAGAAGTTATCATATCTTATTAAACTTTAACATTTTATATCATTTTTTATGTATAAATTTTGTAAAACGTAGGAAAGATTGCTATTGTTCTTTGAAAATTCTTCGTATCTGAATATGAAATTCGTCTAGTTGGACAATTTATGGCATTAGCATTCTTTCCAGTCGTGAATAAACAAAATTTTTCTCCTGTTTTGTTATGTAACATCGGCAAATCTAACTACATATTTAGAATTTAGTTATGTAAACTTGAATTACAAAATATTTTTATTCTCATTCAGTTTTATTGAATAATTTTATCCAATTTTACAGGTAAAATTATTAAAGAAATGCCAGACCATTGACTATCAGGACATCAGGTAACGAGTAATTTTACTCGTAATATTGAATAAAGTTATTCGAAAAACTGAATAAAAATTAAAAGATTTTGTTACGGGTAAAATTTAACACACGCCTCTATGCCCAGCAAATGGAATGAATTATGTAGATCCCAAAAGTTTAAATATTAAACTTGTAAAAACAGAATTAGCCAAAAGTAGAGAAAATAAAAAAAATAAAGAAAAGAGAAATTCTGTAAGAAATAGGTAAATGACCCTAAAAAAGTAGCAGTGAAGTGCGTGTAATACAGATCTTAAGAAAATCCGTATGCAGATTTAGTAATAATTCCTGAACGATCCGAAATTTAACGAATACATAAATAATATTTCTAGAATTGTTCACTCGCTATTTAACATGTATGATCATAAAAGCTTTGTTCATACAGTTCCTCAAAAATGTTTTATTTAAACTAAATTTTTTTGGCAAGCCATAAATCAAACAAGTAGAGTAATATAAATATCTTCTGCTGGAACAAATGAAAGAAGAGAATCGTGCGAAAACTTGAAATCGTTCTCCCTTTGCTGAGCACCCATCTTTTCTAATTTGCCCCCGGACACATTCATTTAACGTAGGGTTCTTCAACTTTTCACGTGCGAGGGCCACACTAATAAATTCGTAAAGTTCCGCGGGCCACACAATTGTGAAATAAGTAGCATAGGCAGAGGAAAAAATGTATTATTTGCAAACGAGCTACAGCCTTTGAGATGATTACTTGATTTGCTTTTTATAGCATGATAATAAAGGATTCTTTCAAAGCACGTCAATGAAGCTTTGTGTGTATATCATGTTTTAAAAAGTATCTTGTACCGTTATAACTATTATAAATTTAAAAATGTTTTTATTTATTATTTTATACAAACAAACAAAAATGTGAGTTGATTCAACGTAAAGGGGTGTCCCAAAAAGAGCACCGGATGTAGCTTTTGAATTAAACACATTATTTATTTGAAAAAGTGATAATACTTTTATTTCATTGCAAAGTACAAATGTTCCGATTATGTATGGAATAAAATGTTAGGCAAATGCGCCCTTCTTTTGGTGAAATTAAAGAAAACGTCTTTGCATAACGCCGGATATAAATTTCACGCCATTTCTTTTGTCCAGTTGGCAGCTCTAAAAATTTTATGTGTTTCATCTGTCATCCTTGCGATTAGTAAATATGGAACTTTACACGACGGAACAATGCGTTATTATTGCTAAAACCCATTATAAAAATGAAGAAAGATTGGCTGAAACAGTTCGTAAATAGTTCGTTCAGCAAGAATTTGCAATGAGAGCCGTGTTCCGCATTTGTCTGACATTTTATTCCATAGATAATCGGAACATTTGTACATTGTAATGAAATAAAAGTGTTATCACTTTTCAAATAAATAATGTATTCAATTCAAAACTGAATCTGGCGCTCTAATTGGAGCACCCTTTATTTTGTACTCTATATTGCATGAAACAGAATGAACGCAGGACTTATATAAGACATAACAACATTTTAAAAAATCGAGTAACAATAAAACACATTATTGGAAGGAGGGATGCCACCTGAATCTTATTAAGAAACTTGTCATTGCTTTTGCTTAACTAAAGCTTCAATATGAGGTTGAATCTGTGTTCTTAAGATTCTCTCGTAGCATATGTGCCGTGGGCTACAATTCCCCGTGCATTCTTGATCTTTTTAGTCTAACAGGATTTGTCGTGCTACGGGGGGTTTTCATATTTATATCAAACTTTCCTTTTTGCCTCATCGAAATGTTTACTAAAATACCATCGACGGGCCACTGGTTGAAGACCCTTAATTTAAGGCATGTCTGCTTGTGTCAGTGGTCACAGGAAACGCAGATTGTCAGTTCATTTCTTTCTTTCAATACATATGGCTCGGTTCAGACGGGGACAGTTGTTTTTGAGGTCACTTTTTTGTTTGAACAGAACAGATTGTCTAGTTTAACCACACATGATTAATCGTGTTTAGGCTTGGTGCACACGAGAGATCCGGTGTCGTTGCGGCACCGCAGTTGCGATCAGGCGGTACAAAGAGTTGAACTAACCGACTCCGTCCGTGTGAGTAGTACGGACGTAGTTGGTTAGTTCAACTCTATGTACTGCCTAATCGCAACTGCGGTGCCGCAACGACACCGGATCGCTCGTGTGCATGGAGCCTTAATCAGAGTGGCGTGTACGAATTTGTAAATCGTCCAGCTGAATTACTTTTACATTTAAGAATGTACATGGAAATATCAGTTCTTTTTTGTTTAAACAACATAATCCATATTTCTTGCAGTTCTGAATTCTCTTTCAATAATGTTCAGATTGAAGATGCTTATTGTTCATGTCAAAGTAAAAGAGCAGAATAAGATTTTATTTGGGAAAAAAATTTAAAAATGAGTTCTTAGGATACGTAGAATTAACTTCAGACATTTTAATGATGGTCGGTCGAACGCAGTGCAGTTTGCAGAAACTTGTCTATATAGGGATTGAATTAACGATTTTTTTAATCAATGTACGAGAATAGATAATGTGCTGAATAATTAAAACTTTGATAATTTCAAATTCAATGTGTTTTGATCTCATTTTTTGTATATATATATATATATATATATATATATATATATATATATATATATATATATATATATATATATATATATATATATATATATATATATATATATAAAATAAAGAGCAGTTGAGTTTGCAGAAACAGGTACAGATTATGACGAAATATCGCAAGAGGAGCAGTTTTTAATCATGTTCAGGACGATGTAAGGAAAGGGCGCAATGTGACCACCGTCAGCCACCTGCAAAGTTTCAAGGCGATGGACAGTATGTTCAACAGCAGATCGTAACGGATCAGTTGTGATGCTTCCAACATGAAGCGTAATGGCACATGAAGCGTGATACAAAAACATTAACCTTTCATTATATTATCCTGGACACGATTAGCAACTAGGTCCTCTTTTGACATTTCGTCATAATCTGTACCTGTTTCTGAAAACTCAACTTTCTCTTCCCCCTCAAACACCAACGGCCTTTATTTAACTTTACCTTTATTTTATGTGGTTCGATGACAAGGTGATCAAAAACTAGTTAATAAATGTTCAAATTGTTTATATATTCCATTGTGGTCGTTTATTTTGTTAAATTTAATGTTTTTAAATTTAATGTGAAAAGCACCATCTGTTGGACATCTTTTAACTAAATTTTTTTTGAAAGTCCGTGAGCTAATCTCGTGTATAGTCTATATACTAATTGTGGTTAAATTCCGTCCATTATAACCACCCTGTGTGTTTGTGTGTGTATATATATATATGATAACGCCCCATCATTATTACTTGTCGCGTATTCTAAATTCTTCTCAGTACAGCACAACCCTGTTCGAAATTTCGACCTAGGAGTAAATGAACTAACCAACTAAATCATCCCTTAACCAAACGCACGGAAAAGTTATTTTTAGTCTCCTACCCACAAACAGCCGCATGAAAAGATGAGTTAGATGAGTCAAAGTCATGCTATTTTGAATCATACCTTCACGTGGTCGATCACGTGTCCTTTCCTAGCCAATTATAGAATTCTAAACACCTAGTGCCCCCATAGTATAAAAAGGAATTTCGCTGGCTCTCGCTTTCTCGTTCCCCTGTACCTTGTCCTCACTGTTTTGCGCTTGTCTCGGAGACGTCCTCTACTGTCCAATTCCGTCATTATTAAACCTTCTGTGTACCTTCTTTGATGCCTGCTGTTTGAAGTAAACTTCCATGCAAAAAGTACTCCAGCTCTTCAACGCGTTCCTGTTTTTTTCTCCAGTGTTCGTCCGCCACGACTACAAAACTGCATGAATCGTGTCAGAGATGTACCCACATTACACACACGGATATATACATAAGGACAATTTGTTCCTAGTTCATGCATATACATCTAGAGCTTAAACGGACTAGAATAATATAAACAAATGAATTATTCTTAATCGATCGCTATATATGAGACTCGTGAGTATCATTACTCATAAGCCATCTTCAGTTGTCCCTAGATGAGTTAACGAAAAATATTCCCATTTTTTTCTAGAGAGATACTATTAAGTAACATACCTATGGGACTCTATATTGAGCAGGAAAATAAAATAAAAAAGATAAAAAATACACTTGTAACACATGCTAAAAAAAAACCTGAGCAAAGTAAAACTTTTGTTGACATTTCGAGTAATTAATTAAATTATTAAACTTCACAATTATACATTTTAAAATGCATCCTTCACATTATGGTTCTTAATTTCTTGCTCTTGAAGAAGTTATTCATTGCATTCCCTAAAAAGTTCTCCAACTTGAGCCTATTATTTCATCTATTTAGGCTGCTATAAAGGGGTAATGGTTCTATGAGTAAACGCTTCTGGCGATATGAATTTTTAGAATTTTCCTGTAGGAAAATAAAAACAAAACAAACTATATTACTTGATGTATGGTTCTTTAATTTATGTCAAAAACTGCCTAACGTGCAAAAGATACAAAACAGTCCATAAAGCTATTAGAAAATTTTAAAGTACGTTTTATCTAAGGAAGTTTTTGGTTGCAATCAAAGTTGATCGCTTTATTCCGATTCTACGCAGTCCGGAATGGAATCAGACCACTTGTTCAAGCACATTAATCTTTCCACATCGTTAGACAATTTTTTCCCAGGAGGGCATGACAGGAGGAGGAATTCTCCGAAACGGTAGATGTCTTTTATTGGATTCACCACAAGATGAGAAGAAGGATCTATATTCAGGGTACATCCCGGCACACCTAGAAGTTAACAAATATGTTTAGTGTATTTCATTGCATCTGAGAAATTTATGGTATAAACACAGTTCAAAAAGGTAAGGTTTTTCAAGCGAGATTAAAAAAAAACCGCTTGGCTAGTCATTCCAAGTTAACTAAAAGTATTTAAAAAATAAATTGTAAAAGCTATCAGTAGTCTACTGTTATATTGTGTCCCAAATTCTCAATCATTAATATCTTTGTTGGATTTCAAACCAGATTTATCCGACTACGTTAAACCGAATTTCATAATTTTTCGTATAAAAAAAGGAAATAACTGCTGAGAAATGTATGAGTATAAGAAAGTCTGAGTAAATTTTCAAGAAAGATGATGTATTTTTTCATCTCGAGTAATTTTTTTGGCTATGGGAATTTGGGCAATTTTCCCTCGGTTTTCAGAATAGTTTCTTTTTTCATCATTAGAACTTTTTCATTATCCTTTAAAATTTTAAAAATTATTTTGGAAGCAATCAGAAAGCTTTATAATTTTTAAAGGAAAATTTATATATTACAAATATTTTCGTTTTTCCGCTCATAGATGGAATATATATTGTGAATGGTAATAGCAGTATGGAGGGATCAAATCTAATGACATCCTATGCATGCAAAAAGATATTTTTCTCCGATAGAAATTTTATTACACAAAGATGTTTTGAATTTTTTTCAATTATGTTCACCTTTCCTAATGTAGCCTTCTAAATCTTCTAAATTGAAAATATTTCTCCCTTCGAACAACAACTACACAAACAAATGAACAATGTCAAAGTAAATCGTGCGTAGAAGGAGACTAACTTCCAACCCAGTGGAGTAGCGAAGGGTGAGCAAGGGGGTCTATTAAGCCCTGGACGCCTCTCGCAGAGGGGCGCCAAATGGTCCCCAAGACCATTGGACCATTTGGTCCCCAAGACCATGGGAGGGCGCCAAAAAGGTATCGTGTTCCGGACGCCAGTTATGCTCGCAAAGTCACTGTTCCAACCTGAAGTACACTGTTTATAAATTAAAATTTTACTTACACTGGACACTTCCAAACTCCCATTTGCCATGTTCTCCACACAAGGCCTTCGAGTTTCCATCAATAATAGCATTGTCACTGCATTTCAGATCCACTACAGAACCTGAGGGTATAAACTCTTCGTTCACGCCTGTCATATCAGGCACTACATCTTCGGGAACAGATATCGACAAATCATGAACAGAGCATTTGGGTTCTAGAAAGAGTACAATAAAAGATATAAAATTCATTCATATCTTGCTGCTAATTGGTGTAAAATATATAATCCTACTGAAAATCTTGCCGTTTGATTTCAAGATAGCTTTTATCACGGAAATGAAGACTAATGAAACACGTGATTTCACACTCAGACTCGTAATAAGTTGACCACGACAGTTTGAACATACACATTATCAGCAGATGAAAAAAGAAACCCTCAGATAAAAGCTAATGATTTATCTATTATGTATTCCAAATTTTGTTCAAAAACAAAATCAAATACAACTGAAGTGAAGTAAAGGTAAGTTAAGGTAAGTTATACTAATTATTTAACTTTAATATGTAGAAAATTGTTTATATTTTTATTCATCATTTAAATACAATTATTTGATCCCAGATTATTTTTCACGGTTTATACAAGTAACGGTTAAAACGAACATTTTCAGTGATCCTAAGCATCTCGTATTAACCGAGTTCCATTGTATATGTCCCCTTGATTATTAAAGTGGTATAACTCATTGTACCGGTGATTACAAAAGTGGTGCAAGTCATATTTTTTCTCTTAAAGATATTTAAAGATATGAGTTTGAACAAACTAAAAAATATTTTTATTCTATATAGTAAATTATTTCAGAAAATATTTATGGTCCTATTTTTAAATTTTTGAAAAGTCTGCTTCAAATTATGGTAATGTTAAAGAATACAACGTGAAAACTCTAATTTTTTTACATACATTCTTGACTTAACCACTTTCGTAATCACCGGCACAATGATTTAGACCAATTTCATATTAAAGGGAATAATATTAATATATATATATATATATATATATATATATATACACTCCTGGACAAAAAAATTAGCGCACCAAGAAGGAGTCGTCAAAATGAAACGAAATTATACATACGTAATGACTACTTTGATATAAGTAAATGATAAGAAAATCAAAGAAAAAGGATAATTTATTTCAGAGAAAAAGGCAAAAGAACGAAGGAGTTAATACTCCGTTGGACCCCCTCTAGCGCGAATGCACGATGCGATACGATCGGGCATTGAGTCATACAAGTTCTGTATGATGTCTTGAGACATTTCGTTCCATATTTGCTGTAACCTTGCCTCTAGTTCGTTCAAACTCGTGGGATGCCCAACTCGTCGTCCCAAATGATCCCAGATATGCTCGATTGGAGACAAATCTAGGGATCGGGCAGGCCAAGGAAGGGTAGTAACAGTGCGGAGACAGTCTTGTGACACCCTTGCCATATGAGGCCGAGCATTGTCTTGTTGAAAAATGGCTCCTGAGAGCCGTTGCATGAGTGGCAACACATGTGGTTGCAGGATTTCATGAACATACCGCTGGGCTGTCATGGTGCCACGGAACTATACTAGGGGTGAACGTGTATTGTAGGCAATGGCACCCCATACCATCACACCAGCTGTGGGAGCGATGTGTCGCTGTACAGCAAAGGCAGGATTGAAGCTCTCCACACACGAACACGATTGTCATCACTGCCGAGATTGAATCTGGATCCGTCGCTAAAGACGACCTGGTTCCATTCCGCTGCAGTCCAGTTTCCTCGTGCGCGGCAAAACTCCAAACGGAGGCGTCGATGGGTGGGCGTCAAGGGCAGCACACGTAATGGGCGCCGCGATACCAACTGTCCTTCAGCCAGGCGCCTTCGTATGGTTCGAGAAGACACAGAGGCCCCTAGTGGAGGTGCTACCTGTGCCTGGATGGCTGCCGATGAAGCAGTTGGCTGTACGCGTGCATTTCTTACGATGTGGCGGTCTTCTCGACGACTGGTCTGTCGAGGGCGTCCTGAGCCTGGTCTTCGTGTACATGACATTTCTCGGGTCCACTGGTCCCAACACCTCCTCACAACACAATCAGAGCGGCCTAATTGACGAGATACTCGCCTAGCTGACCACCCAGCTTCCATCATCCCGGCGATTCTCCCCCTCTCAAACTGTGACAACTGCTTATATTGTCTTCGAACACGGCGTAATGGCATGTCTATCTCAGCTCTTCCTTTGTAAATGATTCAGCACACTCAAACAAGCTTTGGTTACCTGTTTTATACTCCACAGAGTACGATGTTCAACGCCCTCTACTGGCTATACGTAATGCGCAATCACGCTGCATTTCTAATCATTTGCATATCTCCCCGACATGTACCTTCATTGCAAGTTTCGTTACGATCCCGCAATTATTTCTTGGTGCGCAAATTTTTTTGTCCATGAGTGTGTGTGTATATATATATGTAGAAAGCAGAACTGAACTCTTAACTATGAACTTTAAACTTCATGAAATGTTATTTGTAAACGCATATTATGTCTGGCGCAAGAGGGCGCCGCTAGCACGAACATTATCACGACCCCTCTACTCTGTTTTGGGGAGAACATTAAGACTCCCGCTTAGGATTCCGTCGTGGACGGACTACGTTTTTTCTTTCAATTCTTTCTAAATAAATGTAATTGTTTTTGTTATTTACGATGGTTTCTAGTTAGTTTATGTTGTGGATCTTTTACTCCAACCCCGCGCCGACAGAAGATGGTGTCAGAAGTGGGATTAGATATGAATTAGAAAGAAATCTACGAGAACACGACGCGAATCTCCATCAACGCATTACGATGCAACGGACTCCGAACTAAAGTAAGACTATTTTTATGAATTACGATAGTGACTGTTTTGTTTCTTCGAATTACGGCTAATTACGATAATTCTATATATACGATTTACGAGCTTATGTTACGAATAACGATTCTAAATAACGATTGCTACGATTAACGACTCTAAATGGAAAAAATGAAATTAGCTGATATTCCCCGAATCAAAGCAAACTTGAAGTCTGCTTCTGTTAAATCTATAAAATGTTTGCATAATTTTGTTTATGAAACTGAAGGTGACCGATTAAACCGGAAACGGTTACGAGAATTTTCTGGCTTTGACTACCAGAAAAACGACGAACATTATGAGAAGAAATTAACTTTTGCTGTGAAAAACGTTAGGCTTGCTAATTTAATTACAATTTGCAATATTTTATGTATTGATTGTGACGGAAATGAAACTGTTCTCGCTACTCGAATTCTCGATAGCCTATTAGATATTGAAACGCTTAAAAATGATAATTTTGAATCTGATAGCGACGATGAACACGTGAACGAAGAAATTCGTAGCGAAGTTAGCGAATTAACCCGTGTAGAACCATCAGTAGATAAATTTTCTAAATTTACTATTTCCTATCATGATATCGAAGACAGTTTGAGAAAGTTTGACGGGAAAGATAATTATTCCATCGAAAAGTGGATAACCGATTTTGAAGAAACGGCGAGTATTTGCGCATGGAATGATCTTCAAAAATTAATATTCGCGAAACGATCATTAACTGGATTAGCGAAACTCTTTATTCAAGGTGAATCTGGCTTAACTTCATGGGCTAAGCTTAAATCAGCTCTTGAACAAGAATTTGCCTCGAAGTGCACAAGCGCCCAACTCCATAAAATGTTGACGAAACGTTATTTAAACAACGAAGAATCTCTGCAGGAATATTTTCTGGTCATGAAAGAACTAGCAAGCAGAGGTAACATCGAAACAGAATCCCTAATTCAATATGTTATAGATGGTATTCCCGATAAACCGTCTAACAAAGTAATTCTTTACGGTGCGAAAAATTTAAAAGAGTTTAAGGAAAAATTAGGTATTTTCGAAAAAATACGAAATCATACTACGATTCCAGCTGAACCAGAAACGACAAAAAAGAAAAACCATTCCACCCCTCTTTCAGACGTGTCTCCCCGCTTTCAGCGTTGTAAAAACTGCGGCGATAAAAATCATAGTGTTTGTCCGTTTAAAAACCGCGGAAGAAAATGTTTTAATTGTAACCAATTTACGAATGACCACGTTTCTGCTAACTGTCCGGTGAAAAATAATAAAACCCCTGAAAGTCAAGCCATGAATATCAGTTGCAGTGTTCCCGAAGAGAAAAATTCTCTTGTACAGATAAGCGTCAGGTTGAACAATAATGAGCTGACGGGTATTTTCGACAGTGGTTCCAGTTTGCATGTAATACGATCCGCTTGCTATGAAAGACTGTGTCTCCCAGCTGTTTCTCCCCCCGCCATAAATCTAGTAGGACTAGGCTCTAAGAATGTGCTTACCAAGGGTTCTTTTATGCATAGCGTGGAAATCAACGGTCACTCCTTCGAATTGCTGTTTCATGTTGTCCCGGACGGAGCAATAAAATTCGACATTATTATTGGTACCCCTCTGTTAGATTTAGCTGACGTTATTTTGAAAAAAGATTCCTTAATTATTCAGAAGCCCTCCAATGTCAAGTCCCACGACCAGTGCGGTGTCATCAAATTCGAACAACATGAACGTCCTAACATCACGTCTTCTGCTGCCGACTACACGAAGCCAGGGCATCCCTACTATACTGATTTAGACGACTGGCATGACATCCCCGCTACCCCGATTCAGACGACTGACAAGGTATCCCGCCATCCGATGTCCGCACCAGAGTATCCCCTGCATGGTCCTGTGTACTCGATGTCAGCACAAGAGCATCCCCTGCATGGTTCCATGTACCCGATGTCACCACAAGAGCACCCCCTGCATGGTCCCGTGTACTCGATGTCAGCACCAGCGCATCCCCTGCATGGTCCCGTGTATTGTAAGTGTGTTCCATTTTATTTCTTTTTCAGAGACTGTCAGTGCCTATTGCTTAATGTCATCCGAGGCCGCATGACAGCTAGGATGGCCGATTTGTAGAAAGCAGAACTGAACTATTAACTATGAACTTTAAACTTCATGAAATGTTATTTGTAAACGCATATTATGTCTGGCGCAAGAGGGCGCCGCTAGCACGAACATTATCACGACCCCTCTACTCTGTTTTGGGGAGAACATTAAGACTCCCGCTTAGGATTCCGTCGTGGACGGACTACGTTTTTTCTTTCAATTCTTTCTAAATAAATGTAATTGTTTTTGTTATTTACGATGGTTTCTAGTTAGTTTATGTTGTGGATCTTTTACTCCAACCCCGCGCCGACATATATATACATATACATATACATATATATATATATATATATATATATGTGTGTGTGTGTGTGTGTGTGTGTGCATACATATATATTGCCATTAAAAGAGAAAGCTTGTAAAGTCACATACCCAAGAGAGGGAATAGAACTGACACCTCTGAACAAAGAGGATAACATTCTGACAGTTGGTTAATCGCGAATGCATCTGTTAATTCCGTCTCTCACAAACTTACCTTCACATGATGGTAAAGGATTGCTCCAAATTCCATTTTCCCGACATACCGAAATGGAGCTACCAATTAAATTTCTACTTGAGGGTGAACAAGTGAATGTAGCAGTACTACCAACGGACACATCCCTAGAGTACGTTACATTCAATCCCGGGGAATCGGGAAACCTGGAACAGCTTACAAAATCTGAAAAACAGTAAAAGAATAATTGCAATTGTTACGTACTTTAAATTTAGATAAACTCTTCTAATCCGATAAATATAGATTGTATTTTCAATCTTTTCCCCATTTTTTTTTCATACGGGCAAGAGAAATACATGTAAAGGAATTTAGCGTCTTCCTCATTGTTTCTTGCGGGATAAATTTTGAAAACTTAATTATGCTTTACCATTTTTTTGTTTTCTATATAGCTGAAAAACGTTATTCTCTGGCCATAGTTATCAGAGAGAATTCAGCAGAAGATATATGAAACCTGTGCTTTATCGTCGATTTAAGACAGTTAATTTGCATATAAAATGTTTATGCAGACATTTACTTCATATAAGAGTGATTCAATCAAATGACTATAATAATAAATGAAAATGAATACTTTCACTTCGCATGAATTTGGAACCATCCTCAAGTGATTATGAACTCAATAATGTGGGGACAAAAATTGTATGGGTAATTAAAATCAATTATAGCAAGAATAAAATTAAATTTAATACTTAAAGTCTAGATAAATCTTAACGATCATTTTTATCTAACTTTTAGTGCAGATACAAATAAAGTTCATTTACATTTTTAATCTTATCATTAGCAATTAGTGGTTAGTACATTTATGTAGATGGAAAAGAGTTGAGATGTGTTTTGTTTTTTTTATAAAAATGCATTAACCCAAAATTATAATTAAAATTTACACTAGATTCGACTTACTGTTGCATCACTGTGGTGATTATGAGCCTTGAAGAAAAATGCAATTAAATCAAATAAAATTACTTCCCTATCATTGGAGCACACCTAAAAATAAAATAACTTCTCCTAAAAGGAAACTTAAGGAAATCAAATTTGATGAAATAAAAGAGCCTAAAGCTGAAAAGTAGAAAATTTTCCTCGAAAGACTAGACATGACACAACGTTACACAATAAAAATATCAAATTTATTAACAATTTTACTAGCATTATAACAATCATCCTCATAATCTCAAGTTTTTCTCTGTATTATTCCGACAAACCAAATTCAATTACTTAAAATGCATTTGTGGTAAAACCAAATATAATCTCATTACAACACAAACAATTAAATAAAAATCAATGAATTAAAGTGAAGTGGCTGGTAAATCAAAACTTAATTTCTCTATTTGAAATTGCAAATAATAAAAAATTAAAAATAAAATGAGTCTTAAGGATCCTGCTGCAGCGTTCAAAAAATAATTAAAAGGTAGGAATTAAAGAACAGAAAAGAATGATATCACCCATGGCCAATTCAACGTTCTCCGGGATCGGGCAACTTGCATCATCCCGTGGCCGGGAGTCAGACGGCCCCAAGAATGGGTCTTGCACCCCCTCTCTCCAGTCCAGAATATCTTTCAAACTCTCCTGCGCTTCCCGAGTCACCGCTCCACTCCTTGTAGTCGTGCGCTGAGCGCTGTATGATTGCAAAGAGTCCGATGGGACTCCATCGATTTGGGACATAAACTTCGAGAAAAATGGTTGCAAGCCACAAATTCTACCTTCTAGATCTGCAGTCCAATTTTATTTTCTCTTTTGAACTGGTTCTAACTCTCTATTAAAATTACTTCGCGACACCGCCATCCACAAGATGTATTCTTGCGCAGATTCCAATGTCCTGCTGTTCTGATCTTTTCTCCTCCCTGGCTCGGGGGCTTGGTTGTGCACCACGAAGAAATGGCAAAGACCGGGTATATCAAATTACTAAGGACAGCGGCCAGCAAAAGATAGCGATAAGATCTTGTTACTAAGCACAGACTCAGTTGTTGGAAAGAGAAAAAACAAGGAATATATAAAAAAAACTTTTACTATTTATCTAAATTTCTTCAAACTTAGAAGTAAAATTCACCAGCCAACAAAGAATAATTTCCCCCCAGCCACTTACAAGGTTTATAAATGAGATTTAATTATCTAATATTTTAATAAGATATAACGTGATGATCTCGTTCAATTTAATTCTTCATAATGTCAAAACTGATACTATTAGATCATGTAGGGTTAAAGAATTTCTTTTTGCCTCAATAAAGTGAGGCAGTTTGATAAAGTGAGACAAGAATATAAAACGAACATAAATTTATCAAAAACATAAGAATTTAAATTATGTATACAACCTGTGATAACTGTTGTCAACGCCGTACTGGAGGTAGGTATACGATGACACTTATACTAACTCTCAATGAGATGCAAGAAATAATATACAACAGTTAAATAGACAGTTACTAAATAACGTAAAACTGACGTTACTCAATAAATACTTAATACAGTGGAATCTGTGTGATCTGTGTACAGTGGAATCTGGGTGAGTGTCCCACATGTTCATGTGGAAATCTGGTCCTGAGGAGGTGGGACATGCCCCCCTCTGGATCTGTCCTTGAAGGGGGCCCCCAAAGTCTGCTTTGCCCAGGGCCCCATTGTGTCAAAGTCGGGCCCTGCTAGACGCCATACACCACGTTGATCGAAAGTGTCCAGTTCTTCCTGCACTTAGCAAGAGTTTAAAATCCGGCATTTTTTCCACTTCCTTAAAATTCCGTGGTATGGCTTCGTCCGCTAGTCAGAATTTCTGCTGTGCTTTCTGTCGGAACTTTTTCTTCCCGCATTCGAGACTTCGGGATTTTTGAATTCCATTCCAGTTCGTACTTCGCCTGAATATGAATTTTCCTCACTGAAATTAAATACTTCGGGTTTAAACTCGATACCTTTCGCCTTACAATATTTTTCGGCGTCATTATTCGATCGTAGCCGAACTGTTTCACCTTCAACACGGTAGTAAATGCCAGTACGGGATCCACCTTTCCTTGGAACTGCTTCCCTCTTCCAAACCATTTCAGTCTTAGGCTTTGGGGTGGCTCCCGAGGAAATTTCTACTTTCGGTTCTACGTCTGATCCGGGCTTTGGGGTAGCTTCCGAGGAAATTTCTACTTCCGGTTCTACATCTGTTCCGGATTCTGAGTCTTCATCAACAGTACGTTGATACTCCTGACAACATAGGTCCAGCATTGCCTCACTGCTTTCAATACATTCTTCAAAACTTGAATTTATAGTTTCTATTTTATGCTCTTCGGGTAGCCTTATTCGGTAACCTTTTGTTTTCATTGCATAGCCAACCAAGATCCCTTTCTTCATTCTCATGTTGAATTTAGATCTTAATTGCTTCGGTATACCTAAAAATGCTTTACATCTGAATGTTCTTAAATGTTTTACTGAAGGTCGTCTTCCACTATATAATTCGAACGGGGTTTTGGTTTGGTTTCCCCGGCATACGTGGTTAAATGTATAGGTAACGCATAATGCTTCATTACAGAATCCCTTAGAAAGTCCGCTGTCGTGCAACATCGCTTTTACGGCATCGATAGCTGTATAGTTGAAACGCTCAGCTACACAATTCTGCTCTGGTGTATAAAGGTTTGTTCTTTCATGGCGAATTCCTTGTTCTTCGTAGAATTTTTCAAATTCTTCATGGATAAATTCTAAACCGTCGTCTGTTCGAATACTTATTTTTCCCCCAGTAAATCTTTCAGCTCTTTTCTGAAAACTTAGGAAAGAATTAAAAACTTCGGTTTTCGACTTCATCGGGAATACCACTACCTTCTTCGAGAAGTCGTCTATTATAGATAAGAAATACGATGCCCAGCTGGAGTTCTAGCTGGTAAAGATCCATATACATCCATGTGGATTAATTCCAAAGGTTTCGTAGATCTGGTATTACCCTTTGCTTTAAAACGTTTTCTGTGAGTTTTAGCTATTCTGCATGTTTCACATCCAACTTTGTTTTCAAGTTCGGCATTCCTCGTACACTTTCATTTTTACAGGTTTTGAGAATGTAATCGGGATTTATGACAGAATCTTCTATGCCACAGTTGTAGACTATCTTCTGAAACGATTAAGATTTCAGGTTTTTTATATTGCTTCGATCTGTAGTCTGGGCCGTAGTAGTATAAACCATTTCTTCTTTTTGCTACGAATAGTTCACGTCCGTCTTTATTATATACGGTTAGTTTTCCATTTTTACAAACAAATGATGCTCCTCCTTTATCAATTGCTGGACCAGCTATTAAATTTCTTCTCAATTTCGGAGAGTAGAGAACATTTTGAAGGTGTATGTTTTCTATTTTATCCTTAGTATGAAAAACTAAATCTACTGTGCCTTTCCCTTCTACTTCGCATGATATATCACTTAGTGCTACTGTCATACTAACCCCTTTCAGAGGTTTAAGTGAGCTAAATAGCTCTTTCTTACCACAAAAATGTGTGGTTGCTGCTGTATCAATTACCCATGTTCTGTCATCTTGCATTTCGCATTGCTATAATACGTTTCTATGATGAAACTTGTGTTATTATCTTCTCATTTGTTCACGGCATTTTTCTATTTATTTTCACCTTGCAGTTAACAATTACATGGCCTGATTTTCCACATTGGATACAATTAATATTTGATTTTCTTAAATTCTTGCCCTTTTTATTCCCCTTATTTGCCCCCTTTACATAAGTTTCCTTTTTCTGTGTAATTACACATGCTGCTTGATCAGCTAAAGATAATTTGTGTCGGGCTTCTTCTGCCAACAACTCCTCTACTACACTTTGAAACTTAGGCCGTCTGCACACGGAGCAACTCAAAAGAAACTGATAACTGACTCCAATCACAAACCAGTCCGTGATGAGTCGTAACCTATGTAATTGAATAGAGCCAAGCACACGGCGCAACTGGTTACAAACCCGTCAACAACGCGTTTGTAATCCGTCGCAGGCAACTCAACGTGTCGAGTCACTAGCAACTTCAGTCGCCGGTTTCTCTTGCGTTGTGCGTGTTATTACACAATCTATGTTACAGCCGCTCTTTTGGCAAGCTTCCAAATGACGTACACGAGAGTCACTTGACTTCTGCCTAGCGATGAAATAAAATTCTAACGTTTTTTGTTGTATGGAATATGTGTCCATATATACAGTCCATTTTTAAACGATTGATCAAAGACAATCTATTTTGACAATTTTTTAAAATAAATTAATTTCTGATAATAATTTAACTAAAAAATGCCCGGAATAATGATGTTTTTTCTTCCATGACAGGTCGCAAACTATTGATTTGAATCACTTTTGAGTAGGTCCGTGTGCGGAGCCGCATCACTAACGAGTTTGCAACCGATAAGCAATTTCAATTGCTAACCAGTTCAGTTTCCTTTGAGTCGCTCCGTGTGCAGATGGCCTTAAACTTTCCGTCTTCTCAACGGTAAATACTCTGAACTATCCCTTGAAACTCAGCCGGAAGGTATCTAATAAGTTGGAAACTCTGGAACTATTCTGATATCGGCTTTCCTGCGTCGTCAAGTTGTTTAACGATTTTCTTTAACCTCGCCGCATATAAACCAATAGCCTCTGCTGGTTCCATCCTACAGTTGAAAAATTCATCCGTTAATTGTATTATTCTGGCTCTAGAATCCGGCCTAAAATATTCCTGCAATTTCTGCCATGCCGGGGTAGGATTGTCAAGTTCACTTATAAGGGGTCTCAGTTCTTCAATGCTTAAATAAATGGCACTGAATGTCCTATCCTTCCTATAGTCAAAGTCTTTTATAATTTTCGGGAAGGCATCTTTTTCTGGTTTTACTTCCGTTCCTTTCGTGATTCCCCATCCGTTCCGATCCATAAGGACAACTCGGATGTCATCACACCATGTTGAATAATTATCATGACTTAATTTTCTTATAGTTAAATTTTCAATTTTACTAAACAAATTTGTAAAATATCTACAATAGGCCCGCCGTCAAAAAACTCTGTATAAAAAAATCTTTAAAGTCTCACACTGCCTTTAAACATACATTAAAATTAGAGCTTAAAAGGGTAAAAAATATTTCCTCCAATATCTCGGCTCATAACCTTAATACTATTAGATCATGGAGGCTTAAAGAATTTCTTTTTGGCTCAATAAAGTGAGGCAAGAATATAAAACGAAAATAAATTTATTAAAAACATAAGAATTTAAATTAACTAAACAACCTGTGATAACAGTTGTCAACGCCGTACTGGCGGTAGGTATACGATGACACTTATACTAACTCTCAATGAGATTCAAGAAATAATATACAACAGTTAAATAGACAGTTACTAAATAACGTAAAACTGACGTTACTAATTAAATACGTAATGCATGCAATTGTGCGACACTGGTTAGTTTGGTTAATTACATTTCAGATTGAATGGCAAATCATTGGAGTTAATTCCGGCAGTTTAGCCTAACTCTAACAAAAACATTTCGAGAAATTTGCGCACATTTCTCCAAATGCGATGACATTAATCAAATAAATGAATATTTGATCACCACAAGTTTAACTATCAAGTATATTTAGCAGAGTCTTAATAAATTTATTTAAAACAAAGCACAACCATTAATAAAATTTAATTACTTAAAAACCCGGGATTAAAATAAACGTTAATTATTTATAAAATTATTAATTATCATCACAACAATAACTTCCATTTTTTAATAATTTTCAGATTAAACTCAACTTTCTACTTAATAGAATTTCTAAAAGTTATAAATTGCTAGTGTCAAAGAAATGATCGATCCTCTTACATAATAGTAATATCTTATGACTATGAAAGTCAACTAAGAAATTTCAAAACACGGAAACTTCAAAGACTTCAGATATTACTGGATTCCATATGAGATGCACGAATATATTTAGAATACTATCTTAAAGCGTTATTACTTTTCACCCAACCTCATTTCTCTGTGAACAACATAAAATTGAACATTGTACCCATGGTAATAAACAAGGTGGTAGAATAAAACGTTTTGCAAAGTCAACAAAAAAGGGTTTTTTTTTTAAATAAAGAGTTTTTAAAAGTTTTTACTTCTAAACATTACTTGTACCAAATACGAGTAAAATGTTTCGGCGATTACTAAGAGTACGTTCAAAGAGTAATTCTGAATGTTAGGGAAACATACACCTAAATATTAGTTTTAGCTTAACTGCGTTATGTTGCTAATAAAAACCTACTTTAAAAAAATTGTTAAAAGAATGTTAAAGCTCAGTCTTCTAAGGAAAGAAAGCATTTAAACTTTCGATACCGGAAATCCTGGCGTTTAATATTTAGAAACGGAAAATCAAGTGTCTTATTTCTCTCTTGATTCACGACAAATACGCATCAAAGAAACTATACTGAGTGTTTATCTGAGACAAATATACATCCGGTAGCATCACGTGTCAAGACGAAGTTCGCTCAAGACTTGCACATCTCAAGGAGGATTATTTATTTATTACTTTTGATACATATTTAAACGAAATGGAAATGCCAGCTATATTTAAAAGAAAGCTGCAATGCCAGCCATTTTTCCATAATATGCTAAACCATAAAATGGTCTTTAATTCTTTCTTACTCACATATGACAGTGGTGAATAAAATCTTCAGAACTTTCGAGAGAATTTCTGGCATGGATATGATTTTTACCCGGTACACAGTCTTCAGATTTTGCATAAACACACAAAGATTTTACCAAAAGTCTGAGGTATTCATAAATCCCTTTAGACACTAAACGTAAATTCACCTGGTACATCTGATTTGTCATTGATTTGAGCATGTTGTCTCCTTTAAGAAAATTATAACTCGAGAAAGGCTTAAAATTAAAGTCACTGCCCTCATAACTGGTGCATTCTAAACAATACAAGCTAGTGGTTTGTTAATATATTTACAGGATACATAAATCAAATCAGTTGTTGAAGATAGAGATCTTACTTCAGGAAAATGAGAATGCCGAAGTGCTTTTACTCTGAGAGAGAAAAATTAAGTCATGCAGTTGTTAAGCTCTATCTCAGTTTGTAAGACTAAAATTCTTTTCCGCTAGAATTTCTGATAATATCAATCTATCCATTTTGATACAAGAAATTTCAGGTATGCTCCTTACTCAAACAGTCTTGAAAAATGGAAACGAATGAAGAGATTTTGATATGTTTGACCCATAATATTCTTATCTACCTGAATCCCCAAACCGATTGGCTTTTAGTGTACAGTATACTTATAGCTCTGCAATAAAAAAGGGACTAAGCGCCTTTAGTGACCTCTTTACTACTCCCGGCCGAGATTATTCAAAGCTTTAAAGTCGTTTCAAAGTTTTTTAGATCATGGAAGTCTAATGGAATCTCAGAAATTGTTTAAAGACTACATATCGATCGTACCAACAGTTGGCAGGTTGGTACTTCTGCACTTCGTTAATGAATATAAATAATCATGAAACATTGAACAGCACATGTTCCACAATCACTGAACTTATCATTGCCATATATTATCACTTACCGATGGTATATACTTATCACAAAAACTGAAGAATAATCTTGCAATACTGATTATCCTTCAGTTCTTGCATGTTTGACCATGATACAGGGGTTGTCCAAAATATTGGAAACACCTTCCAGAAGCAGGTATTATGCACTTAATAAAAATGTTGGAGCACACTTGGCTTCAAAAACTGCTTGAATCCTACTTGGAATGAACTCATACAGCTCCTGGATGGAGGTATGTTACACATTCTTCGGGGAGAAACTGCTCCATCTGCTTGAGAGATGCTGGAGGAGGATAACGAGATTTCGTTATGTTTTCCAAAGCAGATCACAGTGTCTGGATGATGTTTATATTTAGTGATTGTTGAAGCCAGGGAAGGTGTCAAACATCATCAAAATGTTCTTCAAACAATGATTTAACAGTTCTAGCTCTGTGAATGAGGTGCTATCATCTTGAAAAATGCAATCTTCTACGGGAAGCAATGTCTGAGCCACTCAATGGACATCGTAGCCCAAAATGGATAAATAGTCACTGCTAGTTATCCTTCCTCCTAAGGTGATAATGGGACCAGCAGAAAACAACGATATGACAGCCCAAAGCGTGATGTAACCTCGACCATACTTTACTGTCGGAAGGAGAGAGTTTGGGTTGTAAGCTTCTGCCGGTGTTCTCAACTCGTAAACACTTCCTGAGGTGGGGAACAGTGAGATGGTTGGTTCATCTAAAAATAGTGCATGTTTCCATTGACCAGAATTCCATGTCTTTTGTTCCTTATGCATTCATCTATGATACAAGGAATTTGAGAAAAACAGCTCTGGTGTAAATATTTTGCTTGTACAGTTCCCTACTCACTATGTAAGTCGAGACTGGATTCTATGCATGCATATTAATCACAGCAGTCGCATTTGTCCCAGTGGTCTTTCTGTTTGAGGTAAAAATCGACTTTAATGTCCTCCTGTCTCCGTCACGGATTTCGTTTTCCTTCCACAATTGTGTATCTCTCTGCTAATTTGTGTAAAATATATAATCCTACTGAAAATCTTGCCGTTTGATTTCAAGATAGATTTCATCGCTTAGACGGAAATGAAGACTGTAATGAAACACGTGATCTCACACTCAGACTCTTAATAAGTTGCTCACGACAGTTTGAACATACACATTATCAGCAGATGAAAAGAGAAATTTTTAATATATTTTTAGTGGTTAAGGTTAAGGTCGCTCAAGATATTGTACGATTGTACGTGTTATATACATGTCACGATTATGTCATTTTCCAGGAGCCGAAATTTCACTTGCTTCGACACTACAGCCTGTGCACGGAAGGTGCTGTAACGTTTACCTGTGATTTGGTGTCGAAGCCGACACTCTAGGTAGCGTATCACAGGTTACGTGAAAGAATACAACAGCCAACGAAACAACATAGAATTACATTGATGTCTCTCTTTATTGGAGTGTTCTTGATTATATGAACACGATTAGGTCGTGATCATATGAACTTAAAATGTACACAGATGGTCGTCACTTGAGTCCTCACACACACAATTTAGGAATAGTTCTCATAGAAGTCTCGATGCACCGCCACTGCAGGTCGTCCTCGGATATTCAGGCTCGAATTCTGAAACTATCCGGAAATAGAGCTATTAGCTCTCTGGCTATCCGAGGGCAGGCTCTGCTACTTAAGACCGATGTCTCGTGATTTCCGAGAGGAGAATCTCTCTCCTGTCACAACTGGGTTATTCTAATTAAAACCCTATAAGCGTTATGCCCGGATTTTTCCGTAGTTCAGATTTCGCTCTTAAACGGTCAAACCCGGATTTTTTTTGAAGCGGATTTTCTCCGCGTAAAGCGTTCAGCCCGGATTTTTCCGCATTCAGTTTCCTGTTCATAAAGCGTGTAGCACGGATTTTTCTGTTACTTCCTACCCCCCTCGTAAATTTCATTGATTGGCATGGATTTTCTGTGGTTGAAGGGCGTTGAACGTAATTGGTAGATTTTGGTACTACAGTATAACTCGTGAACAAAAGCGCTATGCACAGGCAAACGTTCCTTTCATTCCAATGGTAACTTCATTTGGGAGAATTTCTCGTAAAGTTCCACCAGTTTGCTTTTATGTGTGACTATAATTTTTGAAGAATACAGTATTTTTAAAATAAAAAATATAAATGATCAGTTGGACAAACCAGACAATTCAAACAATTTCCCATGAATCCATGTCACTAACAGTTGATATGATTAGAATTTAAAACGACATTTTCAAATTGATACTTTAATGTACGTAATATGTGTAATAGTGTGGGTGTTAATATAATTTAATAATCACCATAATTCAAACCATACCGGTAAGTGATTACAAAACACTCTTTGCTTTGTTTATGTAAAAACGAGGTAATTTCCACTTTTTTCCTTTGAGTAAAGAGAGTGATGATATTTGTTTTTTTTTAAACATTTACCGTCAACTGGGGTAACTTTGTCCCATTTTTCATGTTTATTTCACAGAAAAAGCAAATAATAGTTGTAAACCAATTAAAATTGGATATGGTAAGTGGTTTATATTATTTTAAACATATTTAACTGTAATATAAACCAATGTTAAAGTATACATACAAACTTTAAACAATTTTTAACTTTTTTTTAATTTTTGGGCTAATGTTACCTTGAATTGGGGCAACTTTTGACCAGCTCTTGAAAAACAAACATTTGAATCGTTGAGATAGCTGAGGCCAATGTTAGACCATGTACAAGTATTGCCAAATTATCTGTCAATAATATCTTATCTAATCCGAGTTAATCTCAAGCTCAGTTTGGAAAAATATCAATAAATCAATATTTTTCAATGCAAAACTGATTTTATTTTTAAATTACAAGTGGAATTTTCAAAGAAAAGAAAATAATAATAGGTAAACAGTAATTTAACAGTCTTATATGTTTTGATGAATTAATAGTCCAAACTATGGAGAGGACACGTTCCAGTTCTGAAACAATAAACTGATTTTTCTTTGACTTGATTTTAGGAGGACTGATTTTCCCGCACACTTCTTCCCAATCATAATTTATACAGTCTTGTTTTTCTGGCCAACGACAAAATTTCAGTTTTCTTTTCATACATTCAACAGTCGGTCGATAGCTGTTAAACTTAAAATCTTTCCAGGATATTTAACACCATTGTACTTCACAATAACAAAATCATCTACAACTTACATGTACAAATTCAGAGTCCGCCTGTCTTTGAGATTTACTTGCTTGTTTCTACTGTTTTGTTTATTAATTTCTGACGAGCTGGAGTATTGTTATTTTCGCCTCTTTGAAAGTGGACCTTTTTAGAAGTAGAAGGAGTAGTTAGACCAAGTAACTGTTGCGAGTTACTGTTGCGAGTAACTTTAACCCAACTGCCATGTTGGGCCAAAGTTACCCCCAAGACCTGGGGCAAAGTTTGCCTAATGTAGAAAATATTCATTAGTTGGCAAACCACAAAATAAATCAAGATAATGACAGTGAAAATAGTTGAAACAATTAATAATAAACTGAGGAAATTCGCTTACCTGCTCTGAATCACATACTCCATCACATTTACGAGGAAAAGTTGGAAGACAACAACAATATACGATTTAGTGATACCAAAGTGTAGCAGCACTGTAGAACCAGTAAATTGAGGAACTACAAGTCAAAACTATGAGAAAATCAAGGCAGTACTGCCACCTATTGTCCCTTGAAATAAATAAGTGATAATCACTCTCCTTTCTCTAAATTCAGCACATACAATCTTTTTTCGTTTGTTGGGCCAAAGTTACCCGCAAGGGTCAAAGTTACCCCAGTTGACGGTATATAATTGATTGGAACTTATATAAGGATTAAAGGTAAGTGAGTAAGGATAAGTGAAAATTATATAAGGATTTTGTTACCTTATATAACTTTCACACGAATTAAACTTCTTAATGAGACACTACGCATTCAAAGATAGATGACATGTTTTGTCAAAAATACTTAAATTTATCTGAAAAAATACATGTATAATTTTTCCTAAATTTTTGATGCATTACAATATTTATGCTGAGATAAAATAGTTTTTTTCTTTTGAGATCCCTAGGAAAGTTTGAGCGAAAATGTAAACACATGAAATAATGGGAATCTATATAAAATTAATAGAATTTTAATCAATAGAATTAAAAGGACAAAATTGAAATTTATATTTGTTATATAGTAATATAATAATTTTACTGTACAAAATTAACGGACTTACTGCTGTTATCTTAAACGACTGAAAGAAGTTTCAGACTAAAGTCAGGGCCGTAGCCAAAAATTATTTTCGGAAAGGACGGAAAGATACTGCTATTTGTGAAAGATAATTGCTTAAAACTACAGGGATTTTTATGCATGTATACCGCTAATGAGTACCATATAACAAATGTAGTTTTGAAGTAACAATAAATAAAATATAGTGAACATTTTAAAAGCTTAGAATGAGTCGAAGTACGCACATCATTTACTAAATAGTAAAACAAACATTAAAAAGATAGAAACATACGTGCCATTAATTCTAATTTGTAAAACAGGAGTATAATTGAAGAAAATGTACAGAGAAGAAAAGTCCAGAAGTTTAAAAATGAAGTATAAAAAACGATTACACATTTCTAAACACTGTTTACATTTCATTCTTATATGTAGTGGAATCGGCTTAAGACATACTATTTCTATGGACCCAATTTTATTTATATGCCTATAATGATATAATTCACCTTTTAAGAAGTTTTACCTTTAGTATTACAATATATCCGAGTAAACATATTAATAGAGTATACTCAAAGTTACTATTGGCTATTGTTTATCATGAGAGCGAATTTTAAAATTTTTTTAAAAAGTTTCAATCATTTGGTCCCTTGGATATTTTTTTCGGCGGGTTTCACAAATATACAGGGAGTTGCAAAAAGGACTTTACAAAATAAGAAGGGTGATTGTACTCCTTAAGAGGAACAATATTTACTATTATATATATATATATATATATATATATATACACTATTATCTATCTCTCTCTCTCTCTCTCTCTCTCTCTCTGTATATATACATACACACACACACTCTTAGACAAGAAAAAAAACGACGCACCAAGAAGGGGTAATGCAAATTGGACACAAATTGATATGCATACAGGTTTCGACGGAAAACGCAAAATTTTAAAGTTTGGCGGCAATGAATGAACATGTGACGCTGCAGCATATCTTAACAGATCAAGTGACAGGATATTAAAGAGGAGAAATTTCGATTCCAGGTCATAAATTCTTTGCGAATCTCATTCAGTGTACTCAAATAGACAGTAACTATGCCTCCCATACAGGTGCGCGAACAATGTGCGCAGATGTCAGTATTTAAGAGAGAACGTGTAGTTGGGCTCAAATAAGCCGGTTGGTCTAATCGGCGAATCGCTCGACATTTGGATAGGAGCGATGCCACTATTAGACGATGTTGGCAGGAATGGGTGAACAATAACCGAACACAGCTTCAAGAAGAAAGCGGTTGGCTTAGAGAAACGACAGAACGTGAGGATCGAGCAATCGTCAGTGCGGCACTCACAGCCCCAGATTATCATCGATCGTACGTGCAACTTTTATATATATATATATATATATATATATATATATATATATATATATATATATTCATAGGCAGTTCAGAGAAAGGGGGCTGAGCTCACTGCGCCCCTTGCGCCGACTACCATTGACCTCTGTACACAAGCCCGTTTGCAGTGATGTCGGGCACATTCGATCTGGAATGTCACTGACTTGAGCAAAATTGTCTTCAGTGATGAGTCCCGCTTCGAATTGAGCCCCGATGACCAACGAATACATGCCTGGAGATGCGATGCCCCGGACATCGGTTTTCCGCCATACGGGCCGACAACCAGGAGTGATGGTCTGGGATACCATTTCATTTCATACCAGGGCCCCTTTGGTTGTCATCTGCGACACCCTTACAGCACAGTGGTACGTCGACAATATTCTACGCCCCGTTGTGTTGCCCTTAATATCACGCCATCCCGGGCTTACATTTCAGCAAGATAATGTCCGCACGCACACGGTGAGAGTTTCTACTGCTTGTCTTCGTGCTTTCTCTACGCTACCTTGGCCAGCAAGGTCGTCGGATCTCTCTCCCATTGAGCACGTCTGAAGCATTATGGGCAGGGCCCTCCAACCAGCTCGGGATTTTGATGATCTAAAGCGCCAATTAGACAGAATTTAGCACGATATCCTGCAGGAGGACATCCGCCACCTCTATCAATCAATGCCAAGCCGAATAACTGCTTGCATAAGGGCCAGAGGTAGACCAACGCGTTATTGACTTTTTCAATTTGTAAAGCTCTTTGTCTGAATAAATCATCCAATTTTTCTCAAATTGGAATCATTTATTTTCCTGTACATGTACATCACATCTACCGATTTTCGTCCCATTCGCATAACTCCTCCTTGGTGAGTCGTTTTTTTTGTCTAAGAGTATATATATATATATATATATATATATGTGTGTGTGTGTGTGTGTGGAACCTAGGGTCCCATTCCGCTCTGAGTAGCAGAAAAACCTAAGGTAGGATGTCGCAATTGAACTGTAAAATGTGAAAAAACAGTGAAATAATGAAATTTAAGTTTCATAAACCCATTTACCCCTTTGACACATGCTAAAATCCCCTTTCTGGATAAAGTTTATCATTGATATGGTCTCTTCGGATTTCGGAGGGGGGGGGGACCCCGAAATTTTGTTACAGCAGAAAATTAAAAATCAAAGAACTCTTAAGTGAAGCCAAAACTAATTCACTCTACTGTCAGCAGAATATTTTAGAATCAATTTTTGAAAAACAAATTCCAGCCTTACATGGAAAGGACATTGATAAAGTTGAGCTTCATATGGACAAAGCCTCTAGTCACACGTCTAAATCAACTGCCGCTTATTTAGCAAAGAAAAAAATCGGAAACAGGAATAAAATGTATCCCATTTAATGAAATACCTGTAAAATCACTGGATGCTTCTCCAGTGGACTTTTGCGATTTCGGTTTATTAAAACGAGTCTTAGGAAAACGGCATCCAAGAACACTGAACGGACTTTGGAAAACGGTCCAAAAGGAATGGGGTAAAATTGACATGGCAGTACTAAAAAAAGTTTACTTTCATAGAAAATTCGAGCTAGAGCTATTGTCAAGAGCCATGGCTATCAGATAGAAGCAAATCGTCTTATAAAATACGGCATTTATACATAAAAGTTAGCTATTAAAATCGTTTCCATAAAATGCGAACGACCTTCTGTATTTTTTTACTTTTATTTCTAAATATGAATAATCTTAAATAGGTTCTAAATATGGGATCAAGTGAACATGATTTTGAGATTTATAATTTTTAATATTTAATTTTTCTTTTGTCTTACAAAGAAATCTTAAAGGATATGAGACAATAGTTTAGATATAAAATTTAGATATTGAACCATCGTATACAACAGTAAATCCTTGGAACTGTATATATCTATTAATTTAGACTTTCTTTACATATTTTGTCCCATTTGATACCAGTGTCCTCATTGCTGTCGCCTTAGGTGAAGGTAATGACTCTTACTTTTAAACGTTAGAAAATAAACGTTCAAATTCTAAATTTCAAACTAAATTATATTTTTACATGGCTTAATTTTATGACTTCAGTAAATCTCAGAGTAAATAAACAAGCTTAACTTAACTTCACGAAATAAATTAAATCAGTTTATTTTTTCATGAATGTCTTCCATATTGGTGCTTATATGTACAAATTTTTTTTCTAATAGGAAAGTTTTAATTTTCATATGAATGTAAGGACTAAACAAATATTCTGAATAACTAAGAAAATAAAGGAATAAAATTTGAAGGAAGAAGGCTAAATTTTAGTCCAATCTTAAAGCCATAATCCCATGCTTGCAAAAACCAACCCAGATTTCACGACGGGGAGAGATAATGAGCTGAGCAGGGGAGGCTACCAGGGGAGAGATAACAAAAGGAGCCACCCTCTCAGAATTGTATTTCACCCTCCGAAAGGGGGTATGAATTCGCTTCGTCGAACGGTTTTGAGAAAACCCTCATTACCCTCAGATTAACGGTAAGGTTGAGAGAGTGAATCAGACAATTATCCCTTGACTAAGATGTAAAGTAAATAATTCATCAAATAAAACTCCTTGGACTACTTTATTAAATGAAGTCATTAATGTATACAATCATACCCCCCATTCGGTTACACAATTGACCTCAGCTTATTTGCTTTTTGGAATATTACCCTATGAACCTCATATAAACAAACCAAATTTTTTATCCTCCATTAGATGAAGCTAGAAAATTTGCAAAGGAGAGGACAATTAAATACCATAATAGGAATAAAGCAAAATATGGTGCGCGTTTTATAGAATCAAAATTTAATGTTGGAGATCTGGTGTTATATCAGGAATTTCAATACCCTAATACAAGAAAATTTACATCATCCTATTCAGGACCCTACACTATTTTAAAACAAATTTCTAAAGTCAACTTTGAAATCAATAGACCAAATTTACAAACCAAAAAACTTCTGAAATTGTCCATGCTTGTAAATTGAGATATTATAATGCACCAGAGAAATTAAAATTATATCTCGAATAGTGACAATCTTCATAAAATCATAGATCCACTTTCTTTTTTTAATTTTTGCTCTTCTGATTCTTAACATCAACTGACTTCACATTAGTTGAATAAACATTGCGTGTTGTCTTAATGAACATAGATAAGAAAAAGAGCTATCTTGTTTAAGCTTTCTTTTTAAATACTGTTATATGTGAATATTTTTGTATCTCAAAATTAACAATTCCGAATGTGACATTTCTAATTCTTTTATCTTTCTTAAATTCTCTCCTTCTTGAAGCCTCTATCCTATCACCCCCTCTAATTTAGATTTCGGAAGTCATTCCATTTACCTGTAAATCTTGATACACTTTTCTTGCAAATTTCAGTCACTCAAGGTGCTGAGTTAAAAATATGTAGACTACTGAAATGACTAAAGACAGACCATGGGATGACCACTCCTTACCCTCTCAGTTCTTACTGATACATCCACATGCATGACAAATGACCACTTTCCTTTTTTTCCAATCTTTGTCCTACACAAGATGTTGATTTTGGCTGTCATGCCCTGTTGGGAGATTCAATGTTGATCCACGTTACGGCTAAACCTCTTTCCTCCCTATTTGTCACGATACAATATAGAGAAATAAACCCACTTTTTTACGCAAACAACTACACACACCCTCATTCCTTAGGAGTAAGGTTACAAAGAATCTCGAAATACCAACAGATACCTCAAAATAAAAACATGGGATCCCACACCAAACAAAATAAATGTGCACAGTTGAATAATAAGAGAAAAATATTTTGGATAGAAATAAAAAGTGCTAGTAGAAAAATGAATAGGTGAAACAATAAATATTGAAAATAAGAACAGTAAGAATAAAATGTGATAATAATGTAATTAGATTAAGGATAAAATAAAATATGGGAGTTATAGATGATTGAAATAGTTGAATAGTATGTATAATAAGTATTGTGTTATATACTTCGTATCATTTATGAAATGTGATAACAGTTGCTAGAAGTGAAATTTTGTTATTATTGTGAAGTGATGTGTTGAAATATAATTTTACGTAAAATCTTGTGTTGAAGGGGACGATACGTTTATCATTGAGATAGTTTACTATGAATACATCTGTAGAGTGCTGCTATTATTCAAGAGAACTGTATATCATTTTTAACATATTTGTGCTATCTGTTTTTCAAATTACGATTCCGAACTCCAAAACATTTCTTTCCCTTGTCAGACTGTCTGTACAGGAGAATATAACGACAGACAATGTGCTAACTAGGAAAACAAAGAACTCATCCTAGGAGTTCAACGTGATATTTTGTTAAATTAACTTTCATGTGCTACATATTTCTGTATTTAGGTTGTTGGTCCAGAGACCAAACAAACAGTGATTTTAAAATGCTTATTATTTATATTATGTTTAGACTACTTAGTCCAGTACCATTTGTCATATATATTTTTAATGTTTGTTTGTTATTGAAGTTACCGAAGTCTTATCACGTCATCCCTAAAATTAAAATTTTTCCTTTCAATGTTTTAAACACAGCGTTCTCCAAATTCCTGTTACGCCCTTTTTCCTCATTCTGCTAGGGGAGTCTGCCCCCCAATGCAAGCATTGGTGGTCAGCCTCTTCTCAGACTGGGGGATATTCTATAACATATAAAACCCCAAAAACCTTTTTAAAATTCCAAAACTCATTCAAAAATGCTTGGGCGTATCGCGATGAAAATAAATTGCGTAGTCAATTTCGAAAGCAAAATATCGAACTTAATTACGCATTTTCTATACAACCCGATGACACATCTTCTCGTGTGAGTTTGAACCCAGATCCCTGGGCAACCAAAAATTGCAGGAGATATTCATCAAGAGACAAGACTTCTATAAAGTTATAAATAGGCGTGCAGCAGAGCAGAGGTGGAATTTTTTGAATTGTCGCTGTCTCGACAACATGTACAAATTTAGGTAATAAAAGGACTTTGTTCTAATAGTAGTGTAAAGTTTGTGTGTCCGAGGGTAGAAAGGACCAATTAAAAGCATGTCTTCAGCCGAGATCTAAGAGGAATTCGTTTCCAAACGCCCGAAACAGACAGCGGCGAGCTTCACCGGCCAACGACGTATAAGGGCGGGAACTGGGTCACAGAATAGAACCTGTGAAGCATCAGCCCCATAACTCTCTCCCGTTGTTGGTGTATTACATACATACATATATATATATATATATATATATATAGAAGGTCGTTCGAACTTTATGGAAACGATTTTGCAATTTGTTTTTGGCGTTTGCATTTTGTGATAAAAATTTGGCAACTTCAGAATAATCGCCTGCTATTGTTTTGCTTAGATTGGAATGTAAAATAAAAGATTTATTTTGAAAATGGCTCCTAAAATTGATAGATGGCTCGAAGGTTACGTAACTGCACTTTACGGGGAGAAATATTAGTATCAACAAATTATAAAGAGGTGCAAAAATTGCGGTTATGGCATTTCAAAAATAGGTATTTATAATATATTAAATTTTAAAGGGAAAAAGCGTCTAACTAAAAGTAAAAATGAAAACATGACCACTAAACCTCCTCCTAAGACTGTTCGAACGCAGGTAAATATCAAGAAAGTGAAGTCTCTGATCCTAAAAGTAAATCGGCCGACTCAAAGATCCATTGCATCGAAACTAGGAATGTCTACTGGCACTGTAAGTAAAATGATTCATAAAGATTTCAAGTTAAAAAAGATGTTTAATCCTAAAGTTCATCTGCTTTTGCCAAAGAATATTGCTGAAAGGAAAACAAATTGTAGAAAATTATTTGAAAAACACGTAGATGCTGAAAAATGAAAGTTTGTGGTAACACTCGATGGGGCATGGGTGTATTTAAGTGACTATAATAAAAAAGATCAGTTTTCTATTCCTCAACTGACGGGAATGACCGTACGAAATGGCTACGTCAGTGTACAGAAGAGTTCTTAACGGAGTTCATAATAGTAGCAGGATTTTGTTACAACGGCAAATTAAAAATAAAAAAATTCTCAAGTAAAGCCAAAATTAATGCACTCTACTATCAGCAGAATATTTTAGAACCAAATTTTGAAGAAGAAATTCCAGCCTTATATGGAAAAGACATTGATAAAGTTGAGCTTCATATTGACAAAGCCTCTAGTCCCACGTCTAAACAACTGCCGCTTATTTAGCAAAGAAAGAATCAGAAATCGGAATAAAATGTATCCCATTTAATGAAATATCTTAAAACTTCCTGACTCTTCTCCAATGGACTTTTGCGATTTCGGTTTTTTAATACCAGCCTTAGGAAAACGGCATCTAAGAACACTGAACGGAATTTGGAAAATGGTCTAAAAGGAATGAGGAAAAACTGACAAAACAATACTATGCAAAAATTTACTTTCATGGAAAATTGGAGCTAGAGCTATTGTCAAGAACCATGGCTATCAGAGAGAAGCAAATCACCGCATAAAATACAGAATTTATACATAAAACTTAACTATCAAAATCGTTTCCAGAAAGTGCGAACCATTTTCTGTGTATCTCTCTCTCTCTCTATATATATATATATATATATATATATATATATATATATATATTAGAGATAATATATATATATATATTGTATATTTTTAAAAAAAAAACTTTGAAGACGAAAAATATCGTCAAGAACCATGGCTATTATATCTGACATATTTTCTCTGATAGCTATTGTCAAGAACCATGGCTATCAGAGAGAAACAAATCACCGCATAAAATACAGCATTTATACATAAAACTTAACAATCAAAATCGTTTCCAGAAAGTGCGAACCATTTTCTGTATATATATATATATATATATATATATATATATATATATATATATATATATATATATATATATATACAGTAGAACTGTGAGGTAGCACATAAGCTGAATAGGTTGCATCTGTGATGCAACCTATGGAATAATACCTAAAGAATACCTCGAATAATACATAAAGGTATTATTCGTAGTTTAAAATACTTTGGTCTATAGGTTTTCAGACTTTTTAACTCTCATGTTTGTAGAACACATGGAAAAGAAATTGGTTCAAAACATTGATGTATTGTGTGAGATAAGATAAATGTGCGATAAATCGGATAATGTTTTTTCTTCCACAATAAAAAATTGCTTTATTAAAGCTGATCTCAAATCAAAAGAAGAAGATGATGACCTTCCATTATGTCAATGGCTTAAAAAAACAAAGTCAGAACACATTTTATGAATGTGAAAATTTAGATGATTATGTTAATGTCGACAATGAAGTATTGACTTCATTAATAGATGAAGACATTATTCAAGATGCAACGAGCTCTAACTACTGCCAAAGAGAAAGTGAAAGTGAAGATGACAGCCAAGAAGCATTAGTGCCAAATGTAAGTTACAATGAAGATCAGGAGCTCTTCTTCAACTGTTTGTATATTTTTAAAAAAACTTTGAAGACGAAAAATATTTAAACGCACTCAGTATTATGAGGCGAAGTTTAAGGGAATTTGAAATGAAAGCCTGAATGAAGGGAATTGAAATTTTAATACTGCTTGTATTTGTACATAAAAAATTTGGCCTTTGAAATTTAAAAGATAAATGTTTTAAAGCTAAAAGTTAACGATTGATCTTTGGGATATTCCAAATTTTGTCTAAAAACAAAAACAACTACATTTGCAGTGAAGTAAAAGTAAAACACTCTAATCATTTAACTTTAATATATTTAAAATTGTTTGTATATTCATTCATCATTTTAGAACCGATTATTTGATCCCAAATTATTTCTTTCACGGTTTATAAAAGAAACGGTTAAAATGAACATTTTTAGTGATCCTAAGCATCTCGTATTAAGTCGTGTTAATGGTTATATATATATATATATATATATATATATATATATATATATATATATATATATATATATATATATATATATATATATATATATATATATATATATATATATATATATATTACCATTAAAAGAGCAAGCTTGTAAAGACACATTCCAAAGAGAGGGAATAGGACTCTCACACCTTTGGACAAAGAGGATAACATTCTGACAGTTGGATAGTCAAGCGATGCAAATGAATCTCACGTTGTTAATTTCGTCTCTAACAAACTTACCTTCACATGATGGTAAAGAATTACTCCAACTTCCATTTTCCCGACATACAGAAGAGCTACCAATTAAAATTCTACTTGAGGTTGAACAACTGAATGTAGCAATACTACCAACAGACACATTCCTAGAGTACGTTACTTTCAATCCCGGGGAGTCAGGAAATGGGGAACAGCTCACAGTATCTAAAAAATAGTGCATAAATAACTGTAATTAAGAGATAAAACCGTGAAAAGCTGACAAAAAAAATGCTTACAAACACCCATGCCAACTGCGGCTCTCGAACCCACAGACTCTAGTACTGAATGCCATAGCTCGGCGGAGAGATTGTTTGACCCTAGTAGTTCAAGGTATTGCATGATGGTTAGCCATTAATGGAAACTAATCGCAGTTGGATTCTAATACCAGGACAATGGATAGTTAGTTTCTTTTTGATACATAATCACCTGGAGTGACTCTACTACAGTGATAGTTAGGCGCCACAAGTATAGGCACGAAGGGGCCAGGCACAAATTGAGAAATCAAGATATGGTTCATATAATAGTTACGATAAGGAATAGACAAAATTAACGAAATATAATTTGTGAATGGTAGGACATTGTTATTACATATATATGTACGTTTGTATATATGTAGGTATACGCACACACATGTAACAACGACGAAGCCAGAAAAATTATCGGTCGGGGATCTCAGGCCTGTTGATTAGGATTTGCAGTAGTCGTTATGTATGAAAGACTCGAATATCGGAAAGGGGGACTTATATCTTGAGCCCCTATTTCCTCTATCTATGTCCTTGACGTATAGAATGAATAACATTTAGAAGTTTATTTCATTTAAAAGTTTAGATCATAAGTTTGCATTTTATTTTAACGTATCAGGATTTTAGATCGCTATGTTTGCCTGTATTTATATCTATGATTGTACTATTATATACGGTTGCAACAGTGGTTAATTCTATAATGAAAATCGACTGTTCTGTATTCGTAATACAAGGTCCCGCTTTTCATTCAGTATAATACATTTCGAATATTAGTTACATCTATTGGAAAAAACGAGAACCCATGTTGAAGTAAAATTTCAAAAATTAATATCTGGGACTTTTAATTTGATTTTTAAAAAAATTTACGAATTTAAGGGAGAGTTTTCTGTGAAAAATACATACTATCTCTTTATAGGGTATTTTGCACTTTAAAACCGAAAGAAATAACCCTTTTTGACAAAGTCATAAATTTTCTAATCAAGGCCAAATTTGGCGGCACAGCCAGTTTTCTAAAAACTGTAAAATAACTTATTTTCAAATAAAAGAAACCTCTTTGTCAATCTCTTTTCAAAAGAAACTTTTAATCAATAATGTAATCCTCTATGATTTCTTTGATTTTATCTGACTTAAAATGTGTTATATATGTTTTGTTAGTGGCAAAACACTTTGAAATATGGCCAAAATAGTCAGTCATGCAGACAGGAAAACTACATTGCAGAACTACTACCCTTCACATTGAAACAACCATTGTGCCTGTTAGTCACAGAGCGGGAATTATTTTGAGGAACCAATTCGCACAACAAGCGGGATCCTTTTCAAGTGATTCGCATTAAAATTTACGTAACTTACAGGAAGAAGCCAGCAAAAGGGAAACACATCATAAATAGTATTTAATGAAGGAACAACATACATTTTTAGATTAAAATAAATTTTTCAAATTACCTTCGACTTGTAATTCCAGAAAAGAAGATCCAATCCGTCGGCCACTCTCAACTCGCATATAGCATTCATATTTCCCACTATGTTCGTGGTCCGTTCGCATTATATCCAGCAGTGAAACGAATATAACATTTCCTTGTTCAGAAACCTCACCTGAAAAAGTATTAAATGTTTATTTCTACTCGCAGAGATGTAATCCTATACACATAATGCTCAAGAAAGGCACTTTTTTTAATCTGTCTAGAGTTCTTAGAAGCTCAAACCTATTGATTGTATCATGATTACGTTACAAGATGTTATTTTTCTATGCTAAACGCTGCTGGATAAGAGCCATGTTGTTTTCGATCGTGTCAGTTTTAACCTATCACGATCTAATCAATCTTTAACTAATCATTTCCGACTTGTATTTAAAGATTTTAAAAAAAAATATTTTCCAGAAAACAGAAAGAAAATTGTTAATCTGCTATCTTATTCATTTTAGAAATGTCGTCCACCAAAGGAGACTAAGTGCGTTTAAAACGCAATATACCACATTATATCCCATTAAAAAATTCCCATTAAAAATTTCGAGTTTAAAAATATTGTTTGGGTTTCTTTTTTATAGAAGGAAAAAGAGACCCTAGTAAAAAAAGTTTTCTATTACAGATTATAATTTAGAAAAAAATTATAATATTAAAATCTCAGTCGAAAATCTTTGAGAAAGTTTTCTCTGTACGTAAACACTGAGGTGAGCGAATCCAATATGGCCACTACTCAGCAACTTTAAGGCTGCTGTGTACAAACCCAATTGGATTCGCTCATCTCAATGTTAACCTATGGAGAAAATTTGTCTACTATTTACAGCTACATAAATGCCAATAATCAAATAAAGATGGCAATTTCATATAGCCTGAACTTTTCTGTACTTTGCAACAGGATTTCTTTTATAAATTTCGTACACCACAGGAATTTATAAGCGCGTAAAACACACACTACCAGATTATTTTCTCCGAATAATTTAAATTTTAAAATATTATTTGCAATTTTTAAACGACAAATGCCCCAAATTTTCTTCAAAACTTCCCAACTTCCAAAATTCTTCCGAACTTCCAAATTTTCTGTATTACGGAGTACAATATTATTTTTTTAAAAATCTTTAAATCTAAATCGGCAATCCTTGGACACATTTTTTCCATAGTCATGTTAACATTGAGGGGAGCGAATCCAATAAGGTTAATACACAGCAGCCTTATTGTATGTGTTTACCCTGCAGTACAATTGCACTTAATACATTTAAAGAATAGATTTATGTCAGGATTTGCCATCTTTAAAGGGATATAGCTAAAATTCCCTGCAAATAATCTCGCTGACATTTTACCGAAAGTTCCTTTTGTAATAGTTCCATTAGACTACCTTCAAGATTTTTGACTAAAAGAAAAAAATTCAAAAATTTTTTTTCCTTAAAGTAAAATGTATGTTAAAATATGTTTTTTGATCCTTAAAGTAGATGAAAGTTTTACAAATCAATTTTTTGTGAGTGTTAAAGATAAATTATTCTGAACTTTCTTATATTCACAAACGGAAAACATTTATGAAAATTGAGTATTTAGATCAGCAGATGAATCAAAAATTTGACAGACCATAAATAACACTTTAAAAAAATTTTAAATTTTCAAGTGTACTCGTATTATACCGGGTCATCGAAAAAGGTGTCCGTGATTCCAACGTGAAATAAAGAACCATATAATAGAATTTGTGAACAAAGAGAAGCGTGCACATTAAAATAATAGTCTGGTTAAACCAAAGAAATATTTATTTACGTAGACAACATTACACAAGCAGAACAGCACAGAACAGCACGCACATCGTCTGATGAAACATCTTATATACCAAGGAAATTTACATGTTGTGAAGTCACTTTAGTTCACAGAACTCATGGTGTTTATCAATTCACCGAAAGATAAACACCATGAGTCACCAATTTACTTTTACTTCGCTATCACATCGCAACCCGGCAAGGAAAGTGACACAACTCAAAAATGCAGCATTCGAGAAAAAATCATCTTAAAGAATACTATAAAGCTTGAACTAGCATTACAATAGAACTGATACAACTGCTCTCAGGTGGACAAATTGCGAGATGTGTCGCTTTTCGTGCACGATGGGGCACTTCATACATATTTTTCAATGACATAACCTCAGAATTACCATTTTTTGATTTGTGTTACTTTTCTTGCGGGGGAGCGATATGTTTCTACTACTTTAAAGAAACTCTATTTTTCAGTAGATTAAACATTAAAAAAAGCTGTTTTGTAACAATTTTATTAATGAAGTATAAACTATAAAAAAGTAAAATTTATACAAACGATCACCAATCAATTCACTACAAGTAATTATAAATTCTAGGAAGTTGTTCAAAGAATGAAACTAGTGTAAAGACATGAAGAGAAGCAACCTTTTCTCCCCACAGATAAAAACTGTGATTTTATTATAAATTTAGCCATCTAAGCGGTTATTTTACACGTTTTCAGATGTTACAAAATTAATCCTGCAGATAGTTTTATTTTCTGAAAGTACGATATTTTTTACAGGTTTAAAGGAATAGCCTGCTTGCATGTATAGGGTAACTCTAGGATAGATGGCCATAGTTTTAAAGATTGAAATAAAAATTCTTAGAATGCAAACACAAGAAATATTTATGCGTATTTAAAATTCTTATACATATACTCATCATATTTTGGGCAAAAAATAATTAAACATTGAGAACAAAAAGTGGGAAACATAGGTTGAAATTAAAATGGCAGATGGCTATCTCTCCTTCAAGCCGAGGAGAGATGGCCATCCAATACAAGAAAGAAAAAGTGAAGTTAAAATAGCAAAAATCAACACATTTCATACAGTTAATCATGAAAAACATATAGCAATTTGTAAAGATGCAATTATATCATGGAAAATGAGTGAATAAAAATTCGAATAAACAACATTTGAAGTATAATTTCAACCCTTCACTTTTCGTAAAATTTTACCACATTTTTGGCAAAGGTCTTGATGGTTTGTACACGTTTCATGAAACCACTTCAGGCACCTTATGCATTTTATCCAGTCATTCTTTTTGGTTGTGGTATTGTATTCTTCTCCATAACCAACACAGTGATCTTCATCAAATTCTATTCCCTCGGAATCTGTAGAATCTGATAATTTCAAATGTATTTCATCTTCTTCGTTACTGGTCGCTAAGTGTACCACGCTAAGTGTCGTGTTTTTGCTTTTTGTCACTTGTATCATTAAAACGATGCTTTATATCCAGTTTTTCTGGCAAATTCAAGTTTGAGAATTCTCACATCATCTCGAGTAATTGGGAATCCTTGTTTCTGCATTCGTTTAATGTGTTTTACTAATCTTTCTTCATTTTCTTTTCCAAACATCGGACCAGGACCCATGCTGCCTGTATTGGAATTATTGGTCTTCAATCGGCGCTCCAAACTCTTGCGTGGAATGTGAAACGCTACAGACGCTCCTTTTATCGAATATGATCCCATTTGAACAGCCTCCATTGCCTTAAACAAATTATTTTGACTCCAGGTCCCTCGGTTTGAATAAGACTTTCTTATGTATTTATTCGGTATCTTGAAAAACTTGAAAAAACATCGTTCCGCATATTATATTATTATTATTATTGAAATATTTATATTAGTTAAAATTGAAACAACTTTACCAATTAATATAATTATAAACATAAAAGTTATATAATTATTTTAAATATAATTATATTCAGTTAAAATCCTCACTCCGTATAATATTGAAATATTGATTAAAGGTGGTCATCTCTCCTCGATTTTATGTGGCCATCTATCCTGAAATTGAAGGACAGATGGCCACCCAATTTAAAGCGTCACTCCGCCATTGTACGTCTGTGTTTTAGGCTTAGAAGCAAAGATTGGATTATATATGTGCCTTAAAAGTCCGAAAAGTAAAAAAAAAAATGTAACGTACGTATTTCAAAACATTCAGATACCTAACTCAACAAAAATATTCAACCACTAAATTAAATAAACATCAAAATTTCACCTACATTTTATAATCGAAAAACACAGCTGTACCTCGCAATGAATGAACTCGTTGAACATTTCCTACGAAAAAAGTTTAAACTGCCATACATGATAAAGTTTTGGAAATATTTAGATTGGTCATCTCTCCTCTATGGCCATCTATCCTAGATTTACCCTAATGTGAACTCGAGCACTTTTTTCCATATTAAAATCTCATAATATTTCTATTGTTAAAACCACAAATGAATAATTGTATAATTTCCTCACACATATATCTACATCACACATACATAAACTTTATTAAAGTATACACTAGTTCTTAAATATTTCTTATTAATCACTACTCTCTGGATAACTATTTCTTTTCAGGCGTTTAAAGGAGCAATAAGAAATAATAATATAAAATTCCATAAGTATAAAAATGAATATTATATTCCCTAAGTATTAGTTTGAAACTGCTCGTTCGTATTCATACCCGGACGATTCTTTGAGTTAGTCGAAAAGTGTGCGAAATTACTTACAAAACTGTGTTCAATTTAATTTGGAATAATCTCTTCTTGATATTACAAGAATTTTTTCAGGGGAAATATTTTGGGACGCAAAATGCTAAATTAATGGGACACCTGATTTACTCATCATTCCAGCTAAATATCTAAGATGAAATTTGATAAATATTTTAGGTACAGAAATTAAAGTTAACAGAATATTGCAATTTTAAATATGAATTCAAATTTTTATGAAAAATATTTCTGATTAAGTTAAAATTCTAGTCTACCAAGAAACTCAATAACTATAACAATTGCTTGATAAATATTTCGTAAAAGTATAGCAATCAAGAACTCTTTAATTAAAGATATACCAAAAATAGAATTCATTCTTTGAAATAAAAAAATAACGAGAAATTTAACTCATGTACGTAACGTCATTTAAAATGTTAAAAACAAAACTATAAGAGCTGAACCTTTAAACTTGAGGCGTATGTGTTGTTGTTTATGCCCCTTGACCGACAGTAATATCAGATCAAGTCCCAAAGGCTATGGGTGATGAAGGTGCGGCTCCTGTTTAGAATTAGCAACATGTAATGAAGCGCTTTCAAAAAAGATTAAAATTAATATTTTAAGAGAAAATAAAAAGTTTGAAAGCTTGACTCATTACATTTTGTGTGTAAGGTCGGTAACGTCTTTAATGCCGACGTAATTATAGGGCAAAGCGTTTGTCGGCAACATTAGCCAATTTACGAAGGTTTTATGAGCCCAGCGTATGTGGGGTCTGTGATTCCAGACGCAGATAAGCTCTGGATGACACCACTTGTGACATTATGCAACAATGACATGTTGGGGGTGATTGATAGCCGGGTTCGCTGGGAGACCACGAGGGGCAGCGGTTTTGTATTGCGGGTGGTCATCAGCTGTTCGGTTTATTGCGTAAGAGGGCCTTGTTGATCAAGTATGAGGGCAGCAAATGAGAGGCTTGTAAGTGTTGGGACTCAGCAAATAAAAAGATGTGAGTTTCCTGAATGGCTGAAGAAACGATTTCGGAGGCGTGGACTGTGAGAGAATTAAAATAATTGAAGTGAGTTTTTTTAGGGAAGAAAAAAAAGTCAGTGAGTCGGAGTCCAGGAGCCTTCCCTGGGGCTCGACTGAAAAATAACCTGTCCCTGTTTCTTTGCCCCAAGACTCCGGTGGAATATTCCCGGAGCAAAAATAAAATTAAGGGGGTTTGATGCGACGGAGCTCGGTGGGTCCTGTCCCGAGAAAGAAAGTACGTGTGGAGAAACGAGTGGTAGCTGAGCCCAAATCAAAAATAAAGAGAAGGATAGCAGAGGAGATTGCAGCCAGTACGCCTACAGTTAAAGCTAACCCCAGCGTGGAGGAGACACCCATCAAAATAAGGAGAAACTACAGAGTGTAAACTAAAGTCACGGAAGGAGTCCCTACGAGTGTTATCACAGAACCCGAAAGTTGCTCTCAGCTGAAAGACGTGAGTTTATTTATTTGATTTTGTTTAGTTCAGATCCCGCGTTTACCTTTTGATAGTTAGTGTGAGTTTCACGTATTTGAAGATATCGTGCATTTAATTTGGATAGGAGTTTTTAGAATTGTGTGTAGTATGTATTTACGCTCCCTATTTTCCTCGTCAAGTAAATTTTGAATGTTAAATTTCGATATAATGATAAACTGATTTTGGTATATGGATAAGTGTGCCTATAAAAGGTATGATTAAAATAATGTGTACAAACAATGTATAATAATTTGTAAATAAATTTAAGTTTAAGTTAATTTTAAATCTCTCTGTTATATTTGTTTTTCAATATTTTAGTTCCCTTGTTCGTAAATTGCTAGTTACGTCCTGAACTACGGGTTATTAACAAAATTATTTTAAAACACAACGCACCCAACTACCCCTTTAAAAATAAATTAATGTACTACCTAACTAATTCACGCCCGATAAGATAACTTTGGACGAGCAATACGACACACCACAAGGTTCGGGGTCCGACTTGGCTAATAGACCGGTCCCGTAATTTTGAACCGAGTCAAGTGACGAGACCGGAACACTTGACCCCGCACCTCCGGAGGTAAATTTGTGAACTTGGAGGACATTGTAGCCACGCCCTATTTTACGTGCCCCAGCCACCATTAGTGAACACGTGGTAGATTTGCAGCGACGACCATCGAACCAGGGGCGTTCAGATCACTGGCCCGCTGCTCTTGCCAACTGGGCTAGGCGTATGTTGATGTATTGATGTTCAAGAAAATATAATTTTTATAATTATTTACACTTTATTTACAACACACTAATCATATTGCTAATTGTCTCTAGATAAGCGGAAAACATCTAGCAAAGCAGCAGCTAGCAAAGAGAACCAAAACACGCCAACATAAAAAGACAGTGTTCCCATTCCAAAACAGGGAAATTTTGGTGGCGAAAATATTTATGTACATGGAGTCACCCCAAACTCAATTGAAACAAATTCGATATTCTGCTTCACTGTCTGTTTGCTTCAAAGTTTATGCTTCTTTATGCCGGTAACCTATGACTATCTAACCGGAATGTTTATTTGCGGGTCTTAAAATCTGTCTGTTTCTTAATTTGCATCAAAAGTAATCATTGACTGTAGACGGTTAATTAATGGCTAGAAATGGGAATAAGAAATCTCAAACTCACTTGTGTTCACTGACACGCCTTTTCTTTCTCCATAATCCCAATCCGGGTGCTTCCAAGTACTGCTGCAAAAAAACTGACGCCTCTCTGCTTTTTGCATGTCCACTACTCCACCCGGCAAAATCTTCAAATCCTCCTCGTTACCGATAATGGCATCAGCTAAGGAAAGTATGAGCACACAAAAACATCAGAGATATTCTTTTCTAACTAATCTGTTAATTGATTTAAACAGCTACAAAGTGGGCATAGGAAATTAACCATATGAAATATAAAAGACCAAAAAGTCAAGTAATCAAATCATGCGAATCCAGTGATTGACTAAGTTACAAAATTAAGCTTTGCTAATTTAGTCAAAATTATCTTGTTACAGGACGTTTATCAATCAAATCATACCAATCAATCTTGTTTATCAATCAAATATCTCGTATGATTGCATAAGACAATTCATTCTTCCCAAATACTTTGCAATATCTTATTTTTTTCAAAATTTCAGACGTAAGGGGTTTATATTAGAATACCTTTAACTGATACACTACTAAATAGGCACAGTAATCCCGTAGCATGGTTATGACTAAAGAAATCTTTAAGCACAAAATCAATTAGAGATCAAAACTCAATAAAAAGTTCTATACCATTATCTCTCTAAACAATGTAACCCAAAAGTTTAGAAAATGAACAAATAAAACAGCATTACATACTGAAGGTATGACGTGTTATGCTTGATTTTCGAGTAGAAAGTCCACTGAATATTGTCTACCAACGCACTATACTTTGCTACTTTTTATTTTCCATACTTGATAAAAGAATTGGCATTAGACATAAATATCTTCTAGTATGTTAATACCACATGTACTCCATTAATAAAACCAAGATCGAAAATTGGGAAGTCAATACACGTAGTAAGAAGTAGTCGTTACAGTGTACAGTGATGTGCGAAAACCTTCCGAACAAATGTCCCTAATTAATAGCATCTGCTTACGACAAAAAATATCTACATATGTTCGAGACCGATGGAAATCTAACAGCTCGACCTATCCTAGACACACATCTGCCATCGCTGTGATAATGAGTGACCCGTTGGACACACTATTGCCAAGATAGCTCTGACAGAAGCAATGTGTGCCAAAGATGCCTCACAGCATGCGGGCCATCCTTTGATTTCGCCTCTTTTTGTAACAAATTTTCTGTGCAAGTTGGTGATAATCAAGATTTTTCACACTCGTTGTCTAGAACGATGTCGATAACCGAGCAAAACATTTTGGTTTATCCTTCGCTGTAAAAAGGAACAAATATATACAATGCGTTCGACTGTCTCAAATAAATCACGTGAAGCCTAAAATTATTAAATATCCTGATAGAATAGCATGTGTCTCCCATCAGGCATCAGGTCCCATATGTATTTCTAATCGTAAACTTTAAAGATCTAAACACTGCTATAGCAGCATTAATGTAAACGAAAAATCGAGGTTAAATTTTAGGAAAATTATTAAAAATGAAACTAAAAACTTAGTACTGAAATTTACAAAATTACGTATACAGATAAATATTTTCCAGTGGAGGAAATTTTCTTGTCTTGTGGTCCTTAACAAATAATCACATCGCCTTCAATTTTTATCAGTGTTTACTACCTGATTCTACACATATATTCATAAATATAATGAAATGTATGACGAGCCAGGTCCATGTATAAATGAAAGTCAGGCAAAGCGCATCTAACCTTTTATTTGAATCTCCAGGTAAGTTCAGGTTTATCCAGTGCTAATATTGTGATTGAAATTATGTAAGAGTTTTGTGCGGTGATTGTTTACTGATGGCTTTTAAGTAAAAACAAGACATAAAATTACCTGCCAATGTAAAAAAGAACAAAGACAGTTCCAGATGGTGGAGAGATAGCAGCTGCAAAGGGAATTCAGAGAGGCCCGCACAAGTGGAAGAACGAAAAATCTTCGGTCTGTTATTAAAAAGATCCCAAGATCGACCTCTAATTTTATGTAACATAACAGGATGGCATTATAGAAATGTACAGACGGAATGCTTAGCGGTCTCAAAAATTAATAAATCAACATGCAGAGACGGTTACCCGAATTTCGGTAGATCTGATGAGAAAAATTGGAGAAACGTTTTCCCGATACAAGTTCATATAAATTAGAAAAAAATAGTTTAAATGAAATTACAATTGGGGGTGGGAGTGACAGGCAAAATATTGCATGTCAAAAAATAAAAAATGACTGAGATTATTGGACTTTGGGAAATCTTAAATTGTGGATTCTATACATGGGTCTCGAAACTGTGTTTTAAGCTTAAATGTATTTAAGTAAGCGTTTTTTTAATTCTTAGGTGAGGTTTGGAGTTAAAAAAAACCTGAGATAAAAAAAATTCAGACATAAGCATTATAAACTTTTTACCTATGAGGTAGGCGCATCGTCTCTAGACGTTCTTCCAATACACCACTAAACTGTTGCTTTCTCGTAAGGGGGTCACTCTATAAGTAAACCTTCGTTGCTCCTAGTGCTACCACAATTTTGACCGAGTACTCCCAGGGATGACAACTGGCACACTCATACCCTACTCTTAAACACGTGCTACGAGAAGGACTTTCCGACCTACAGATTTAACGTGCTCATGCCCGGCTTGGGCACGAACTATAAGCTTTTTAATAATACATATTTTAAACACACAGGTTATAATGGCTGCCTCCTATCGGCCTTACAATGAACTAAGACTTACCTCTCTTTTCAATAAGCTAAAGAATACATTTGCGATTACGAAATCAACTTAGTTCAAATTTGCCAAAATTTGAAAAACTTCGCTTTGCCTTTGACACATCAAGTTGTAACAGCTTCCAAAGATGAGTCATTCTAAAGGCGATGACTGACTTGTAACAAAACGGTGTAATAAAATGTAATGTAACACCAGCATTTCGTTAGTCAGTGCCTGAAAGCGAGCGACAAGCCGAGCCGCTCAAATCATGCGATTGTGCTCCCCTAGACAATTGGTTTTTTCGTGAATTCTTTTCATTGTTACAGCTCACTTTAGTCCATGTCCTATTGTACTTACTGAAGTAAAGTGCCTTTTGAGCCGAGCATTCAAAATGAGCATTCATGATGAAACATGGGTACACTTGTAATGCCCGCCACGAGCATTTTATTACAACGTTACGTTACAAGCCAGTGTTTAGGATTTTTGCTGCACCCGATAGGTCGTTTTTGATCTTCCGTCTTCTACGAAAGATAAGAAGAAAAGACTGATTTATTCCGCTACCTCCCGAGTATAGCACATTCTCTGGTTTCTCATAAACGTCCAAAAGTTTGTTCGATCTGCGAAAAAATGAGTTAAAATGACAAAAAAATGTAAAATATTTAGCAGTGAAATTAATGAAATTAATTTAGTAGTGGCAATGAAGGCAAGTTGATGAATATTTCTAATTTTATAAATAATTATATACATATATATATATAATCCATTTTTTATCAAAATAAGTATCAGTTAATAATTGTGAATAACTTATGTAAAACAGTGTTGCTTTTTAACTGAAGTATGAGGAAATTATAATGACTAATTAATCAGTGATGTTCTAGCCACTAAATTTGTAAAAGAAATTCGCCATTCCATCTATCTCTTTTTCGATTATTTTAACAAATGAGAGATTTAAATATAAATTTTCCTTAAAAATGCTTAAGAAGATGCACTATATCAAAATAATTTCAAAATTTAGTGGTGTAAATAAACCATTTTATAAAATCAAACTCCATTCCTCTCAGAAAACACAAAACTTATTTTTTATCATTTAACTTTTGTTCATCTAAAATTCTAAAAATTGTAGTTAAAAAGAATCGTTTGATCATGATAGCCAAACAACAGTTACTTACTTCTCACAGTATAATTGCAAGCAGGAAGATCTTTACTTTGCCACTTTTTACATGTACTGCAAGTCATATTAGCTTTCCCAAAGAATCGTAAGCCATTCTGCCAAGAAAGAACCCTTCCAACAAACTTACATTCGAAAGATACTGTTTCCCCTCGCATTATTTTATCTCCTCGTTTCAATTGTCTGTGTCCTATCTGCGCTTTGACGAAATGATTTTCATAATCGTAAGTGCAAAAGCATTCTTCAGGTGAAGTCGTTCCTGGCAGCGTAGTTGAAATAGTTCCATGTTTTTCTCTGTCTGCAATGAAAGTTGAAAAAATGCCATAATGTTAGTACGACTGACAATTTTGTCGTCTCAGTGCATAATTATAATCAGAATTATGTATCCTATCCAATTCTACAAGTTTATGTTTTCAAGGCTTGGTAGGTTTCACTAGCTGATGCCTCTTGAAAAAATAATTTTTTTCAACTATATATTTTAATTTTAGTTTAAATTTAAAAAGAATGTACAAAATATTTTGGACAGGTTCTATTTGTTACTGAAAATTCATTATAATCGATCCCTCAATTAAAAAAACCATATGAATGTTCACGAAAATTTTTTATTTGAAGATTAAAAATGTCACTTGCGTTAAGAATTTATGTTGAGTAATTGACACTGTTTAACATTTTTGTTATTTACTACTCCGTTTTTATCCTCATTAAAAATATTAATTTCCCACCATCAGGCTTCACAAAATTTGGCGTTAACATCATGAGGAAAAACTTAGATATACAGCAGAATACTTTATTTTTTTAAACAAATGTAACTCCAGGACAGATACTATATCAGCGTGCGTTAAGTTGAAATGGATGAATAAAAGTCTTTTTACCCCCTTATAACGAACAATTGACAACATATTAACGAATAAAACAAGACAACAATTGTCATTGTTTCTAAGTGAGATGTCAAAGATATTTGTTTGACATCTCACTTAGAAACCAGGACAAGAATTAAAAAGGAAATCTCGAACCCTAACACTAAATAAGTAGTAATAATGACCACTGGAACATTGTCATTATCACCAAATGGAAACACAAATCAAATTAGTTAATATGATTTTACGGGTTTAGATTAATTTCCACTGCAGATTACTCTCCTTTTGAAGTTGTAACTGTGCTACTTTCAACCCTCTTGCCAAACTCTATGCAAATTAAGAATGCAGTACTATTGATTCGTGTATGATTATCCTAATGAACGCTGAAAGTTCCTTACCCATCTATCGGAGGTAAACTGATATACTACTCTTAAATAAATCAGAAAAGATTTTCTAACTATAGAAATGAAGAATTTTGAGTTTGATATCGAAGGGAACTCACATAAATTAATCTCAAAATTAACTCTCCTTCAAGTGAATACAGCAAAAGTGCGATTCACGGCTATAATGCTTATACGTAAAATAGCTAACTCTTATTACACAAAAATAGGTTTTTAGACTGATTTATTTTTAAATGGTAGAAAAATATCGAATACTTTCGATTTCATTCAAATGAAAACTTCAATAAAGATTAGAAAATAATTAAACAATTTATTTAAAAAATTCCAATCAATGTTATGGTTCATTATCAGCTCTTAGCTTTAAACTTTTGTGTATTTTCCCCCTGGTAATTAATCAATTTAACTGCTGAGTGGTTTGTTTCCTTGAAATATAAAATTCTTTTAAGATGTTAACTAATTGTTGTAATAATTGTAAAAGTGGCTGGTATAATTTAATATGTTGGCTGGTGAATATTTTTTACATATTTAAAGTAACGTAATACTGGAGTGTTAGAATATCCTTGAATAGCTTTCTCTTGTGAACGAATCCCTTTTCGTTATATCTCTATGGTTTCTGCCCTGGTAACACAAAACTCCGGATTTTTGCCATTTTCGTCGGAGCTCCACTGAACTTTCCCAAGACCCGGGACTGCAGCGATATTCGCAGGACATCGGAATGCGCGTCTTTCCCTGGTCCCCTCGCTAGCAGCGAAATTTGCAGAACATCGGAATATGCGCACAAGGATACAAGTATCCTTATCACCCAAAATACATGGCGGAATGCGGCACTACTTTCTTGTAAGCTAGCTGGACTATGGGATTCAAGAGAAAAAAATGTTTGAAGAAAAAAGGCGAAAAGATTTGGAGCTACACTTCTGCCTGATGCGACCTGGGCTGTAGAAGTTTCTTCCAAGCCGCCCCCGGTCCGAGCGGAGCGAGATGCTCGAAGCCAGTGAGATTGCCTTGGGCTGAAATTTTCCTTTCCCTTCCGTACTTTATTCTTAACTTTTACTTTAATGATTTTCTTTAATTAGGAATGCTGCAGCAGGGTCCTTAAGACTCATTTTCTTTTAGTTTTTTTTATTAAGAATAGTATTTAAGTTTTTTCCCCATCCACTTATCTCAGCATCATTGCCTTTTTTTATTTGTTAAGATTTGCTTTAAGTTGAATTGTGTTTGATTTTATCTGATTTTTTTGTTATAAATGATTCATGATAAGTAACGATAACGTTGAGCTTGTCTGGATTTTGTTTTACGTGATTTGATGCTAAATATAACTGTCTGTTAATTTTGATAAGAGTTTCATATTGGATGTTAAGGATCAGTTTTAGTTTTTTCATGATGAGAGGATGGTATTAAGGTTAATAATTACTGTAACGCTAAATCATATTAAGTCTCAATAAAATTTGTTAAGTTTAAAATATAATTGTCAAGTCTTTTTTTTTTTGGTGTTTTGAATTTAAGTGTTTATTTTTCGGCTTCCCTCAGTTTAATTATATTTCAGCAGGTTATACTTCTATTTTTGGAGATGTTGTTTTTAGGGTCATTTTTAGGTCGTCTCCTTTTAAGGGAAGTAGTTTTTTTAAACTTCTTTAATTTAATTTAATCTTTTTTAAAGACATAACATCAACGTTACTCAATCAAAAGGAAAAAAGTGGAAAGTTTTTGAAAAACAGTTTTTGAATATAAGTGAACAATTTTCATATAAATTCATATTTACAGTGGAAATATTTTGTTAATCTAATACGGCACAAACATAAACTTGTGAACTCTTACTCGATCACAGAGATCATCATTCCTTTGAACTCCAGTTCTCATGATAGTGGCATCGTCTGACACGTTTTTTCCACTGGTGACGGAAATAAGTGAGTGGCTTTTGGATTGCGGCACAACCATAAAAATCGGCTTTATGCAACTTCCTTCGAATTGCTATTAGTGAAACAGAATCATCACGACGTGTATTCCCCTTCTCTATAATTTTGCCCTGTATTGCAGACCTAGGTTTTCGTCGTACAATCTGTCCTCACCGATGCATACAACGCAACACACGCGCATTTTTAAGCCAATTTAGATAAACCCCTGTATTGATCTTACATATCACAGAAACTGAAATATCAGCATGAAATATTCATTATGCTTAAGTTCCTATATGTACCAGAAGTTTCGAACATTATTTAAGTTCAAAATATGTTAGAAATATTCAGATGCATCTTTTTGATAAAAACATTTTCATGCAGTTTTACTCAAATGTTTATTGTCAAAATTCTTCTCTTTGGGTTCCCAAGTGGAAGTGCTCAAGCAGGTGCCAGTGAGTCTGGTAATCAGACCTCAGAAAGAGATCGGCTTGATGATAATAATCAGAGGGAGATCTGCTTAATACTGATATCAAACAGCAAAACATTGCCTCTTTCCATTATTTACTTTTGTCCATGCGTCTTAAGTTTAGAGGCGACGCTTGTGGGACGTATTGAAAGGAAATAGTGCAAAGTTTTAAGTTTGAGTTCAATAATAAAAGAGAGGGAAAGAGAGAGAGAGAGTCGGAATCACTTTAAAAATAAAGCTGATTCTTTTATGAGTTCCATCTGCATTTTGTTGGATCTGATATTGATGGCTTAATTTAAAGCCTCCCTCGATCCCGAGAACTTTTCAGGCCCAGTTTCCTCTTTACTTGTGGTTTTCTTTGTGTTAAATTACCTTTCTGTACTTCAGTTTACTTATTCCTGAAGTGTTCTAGGGACATCATGGTTATAAAGTAAATACAAGCATCAGTAACAGATAGCAGAGAGGGTGAACTGGTGATTTGTACCGACTGTGTAAAGGTAGTCACTAAGTAGGCGAAATAAGTAGTTAAGAAGATTCTGTTTTAGATTTTTACCCTGGTTATCGCAGCAACATATTGGTTTTAATCCTATTTTAAGTCTAATTAGTCAACCTTAATAGAGACAGTATCTTTAGCTTTGTTTTAACAGTTGTAGACATCTGTCGCACAATGCTCTGAATACTGCGAACATTATTTTCCAATAATGTGTTCATCAGAAAACATCCAAATGTCTTCAGCTGTAAAAACTACGTGCATCTTTAAAAGGATCAACGTCAATCGCGGGAACAGATAGCGCTTTTATTAATATCTCCTAAGGAAGAGTTTAACAAACCTCACTTGTACAAATCATATCGCTGCGGTTGAAAGCGTAAGTAAGCGAGACATTTGCAGTATAATGCTAGTCCCCTTTTATAGCACCTTACTAAAGTATAACTAACATTTTTAGACTTTTTTCTTCTCAATGGAGTAGG